>JAFBJT010109579.1:16661-36526 GCA_016785325.1 Chascanopsetta lugubris
CGTCAGCTCTTTGAATAGGAAGTGCCTTTGTCATCGTTTTGCGCTCGTGTGGCCCCAGGAGGACATTTTTACCATCTCAGCAGTCGATCTGGGAGTTCTGAAGAAGCTGAGAATCCGACATGATAACAGCCAGGCCGGGGCTGGCTGGTTTCTGGACAGAGTGGAGATTGTAGACAACAAAGACGACACCACGTAAGATGAAGTGAAGTTTCAATTCATGACACAGCATCTGCCCTACCTACCAGAGATATCTTTGTAATGGCTCCACCGTGTTGAGTTCCAAGATGATGAATAGTCTCGTTGCAGTATTGTTACTACGTGCGCTGTGTTCTACACAAAAGACTTCATTTTGTTGTGTAGCTACTTTTTCCCGTGTAAACGTTGGCTGGCGATGGATGAGGATGACGGACAGCTTGCCAGGGAGCTGGTGCCTGTGGATGAGGCCTTTATGAAGAAGAGCGACGAGGACGATGAAGACTCTGAGGCGACGCTCGGCCTGGAACAGAAAGGCGAGAGCGACGTTGTGGCTGCACAGATAATCGGACCAATACATTGCTGAGCGGTTTGAATTGATTATGATGTCCTTGTCCTTGTGCAGCGATGTCAACAACGTACACGATACGAATAAGAACCGGTGATAAGAAATACGCGGGAACGGACGCCAACGTCTTTATCATCCTGTACGGCACCAGGGACGACACAGGTAACGCTTCACACAGCGGCGCTGCGTTGTGTCCGCGTAACTGAATAAGAGGATCGCTTTGTGTTGTGCTCGTCCACAGGGATCATTAACCTGAAGGCATCAAAGAACCATAAGAATAAGTTCGAAAGGGGCTTGACCGATGAGTTCACCGTGGAGGCCGTCGACATCGGCCCGTTGAAGAAACTACGCATTGGACACGACAACTGTGGTACGGCTCGGACCGAGCGTGCGCCTGCGCGCCCAGCGCTTCACGCGGAATGACCAACATACTCATTCCTGTCTCTTGTCCAAGGGGGGGGGTCTGCAGGTTGGTTCCTGGACTGGGTGGAGATCGACGCCCCGTCTCTGGGACAGAAACTGCACTTCCCCTGCGGTCGCTGGCTGGACAAAGGGGAGGATGATGGCGCCATCATCAGGGACCTCTTCCCCAATGCTCTTCAGACGGAGCTTTACACACCATGTAAGTCAGAATCATCCACACTGCACGCTGGAAACGACTCGATTTGTCATTTGAAAGGCAAATAATGGGCTATGTTTTCATTTTCTAGTTGTTCCTTATGAGATTAAAACCTTCACGAGTGACGTGTTTGGAGCTGGGACGGACGCAGACGTCTTCATCGTCCTGTACGGGCGAGACGCCGTGTGCACGCAGCAGAAGAGTCTGTGCGTCAACAAGAGAGAGAGGAGGATGTGCTTTGAGAGAGGAGCGGAGGATATGTTTATCGTCGAGGTAGGAGGAGATATTTTCTGTTTACAAATGCAAGGTCGTGCTCTCATTTCTACATCTACCGTAGTCCATTCCATCCTGAATAATGCCGCGATGTTTTCTTCTTCCTGTGCAGTTGGAGGACGTGGGGGATGTAATCGAGAAGATCCGCCTGGGCCACGACAACCGTGGGGTCAACCCGGGCTGGCACCTGGACCGGGTGGAGATCAGACGTCTGCTCAGAAAGGGGAAGGTACTTGTCCACAGACGAGGGAATATTAGGCTTATTCACCCATGCCAATCAAACCGTGTCATTTGATTTGGATATCCCACATCCTGTTTGTCTCACAGAGTGTAACAAAGAAGCAGGACCCTCTGCCTTTTAACTTTGGTTCAGAATTAAATTGCTGAAATCGCTTATTACTTTCAATAGACATGTGAAAATAAACATAAGTGTCATCCTTGAAGGCAAATCCAGGCTTAATTCAACATCATTAAATGTTTCTACCGTTGCATCTTTACAACCCCCCCGGTAACCGGGTGTACTTTTGGTCAGTAGGTGGCGATGTTTCCCTCAGTCACAACTATCCAGCTCTGTGACTTCATATTTGCTCTCATACACCCACAACCACACACAACATTCAGAGGAAGACAACAACACTGATTTACCTCCGAGCTAAAAATACGCAAATAAAACTGCAATAGTGTTTTAAGCCCCTGTGTGTGTGAATGTGTGTGTGTGTGTGTGCGACTGCAGGGATCAGAGACCGTCATCTTCCCATGTGAACGCTGGCTCGCCAAGTCGGAGGACGATGGAGAGACAGTGAGGGAGCTGGTTCCCTCTGACATCATCACTGAGAAGCTCTCGCGAGACGGGAGCCTGAAAGTCACAGAGGTGGAGGTGGAGGAACCTCTGGAAAGTACGTGAACACCCTCAACAATTCACTCAACTCAAGAGAGTTCCCCCGCGCCTTCGTTTGACCCAGTGGCTTCGACCATTGTCCCCACCACAGCTCACACGTACAAAGTGTCCGTGACGACGGGCGACGTGTACAAAGGCGGCACGGACGCCAACGTCTTCCTCACAATTTACGGAGACCTGGGTGACACCGGGGAGAGAAAGCTGAGCAAGTCTGAGAGCAACAGCAACAAGTTTGAGCGAGGACGTGTACGAAAGTCGATCGGTCCTTCAACTTCAACGACTTGGACGCAAACACGTCCTCACCATCTGATCCCTTTCCTCGGCACAGGTGGATAAGTTCACCATCGAGGCGGTCGACCTGGGACAAGTCTTCAAGATCAGGATCCGCCATGATAACAGCATGATGAGTGCAGACTGGTACCTGGACCAGGTGGAGGTGGTGGACGTGGACACAGAGGAGGTCTTCCTCTTCCTGTGTGAACGCTGGCTGTCGAGGAAGAGGGAGGACAGGCGCATCTCACGGGTCTTTTACGTCAAGGTAGGATGAGGGACGGGTTGAAGTGATTTAGATGCAGGACACGCTGAAATTCGTAAGAGGAGTAAGAGGAGTAAAGTGGTGTTTGTTGCACGTTATTACCCCCCCCTCCCCCAAGAGAGATTATGTTTTCATTTGTATTTGGTTCTTTTGTAGGATTGCGGGGGTGGGGGGGTGGGGGGGAGACCTTTAAAGACTAGAATTTCAAGAATACTATGAAACCTGGTGGAGGGATGTAGTGCTTGGTCAGAGGAGAGCTCATCAGGTTTTGGAGCGAATCTGGATCAGGAACAGATCCAAGAATAGTTTAGAATGTTTCGAGAATAGAAAATTGGGTCTGATGAGTGAAGAGTAGAACCAAAAAATAAGATGAGATGGAAAATGATATGCGCCAATCAAATCGAAGACCAAATGCCATGAAAGCCTCAGGGTTGAGAGGGGGGCGGCCGAATGCCCCCATCTGAAGTGGCGCGGCCAGAGCTGCTGAGGGGAAACTCTGTGGTGACCTCGCTCCTCCCTCGGGGAGCGTCGTCACTCTGCGTGGGTGTCCCTAATAAACTGGTCTGCATCGTTGTGTGTCGTGTTGTCAGGGTTACGAAGGAGTGAGGGACAGCGGCAAGAAGAACGCCGCTCCGACGGCGAAGGGCGTCGACGGCAACATGAACAAAAAGAGCACGAAGAAGAGAGAGGAGGACGTCGAGCTCCCGAGTAACGATCATAACGATACAGTCGTACGGTGACGAGCGTTTTTGGTTTGCATGAGCTGGCGTCGAGTGAATAAGCGAGTGTGTGCCCTGTCCCTGCGCAGTCATACCGTACCACATCACCATCTGCACCGGACTAGAGCGGGACGCCAGCACCGCCAGCAGGGCGTACGTGATCATCATCGGGGCCAACCACACCCAGACTGAGAGGCTGTGGCTGGACCTGGCGGACGGGAGGAGGGGCTTCGCCGCCGGCTCCCTGGAGAACTTCCAGTCCCGCGGTTTGGACGTGGGGGAGATCAAAAAGGTGGAGGTGAGGAAGAAAGGCACAAACGCGCCGCGGAGTGGGATCGCGTCGGCCGGCGCTGATGAGTCTCTTTCTCTTCGGCCAGCTCGGCCACGACGGAGCCACTCCCGAAAGCTGCTGGCTGGTTGACGAGCTGGCCGTCGCCGTGCCAACCAAGGGGGTCAAATACATATTTGGGTGCAAGTGCTGGCTGGCCAAGGATCGGGGGGACGGGCTGACTGCTCGGGTCTTCAACGTGCTGGACGCAGAGGCCATTTCCATCTCTCAGAAGGTGCGAAAGCATCAGTCAAGCTCGGTCATGTGACAGAGAACATGCGTTGGTATTGAGGTGAACTTCCACTCAAGTTCGATTTCATCACACTCTCGTCACGCCATTCGTCATTGAAGCGTCAATCCCCAGTTGGCACCTTAGGATTTACATTAGGTTTTCAAATGATGAATTATAAATGAATTAAAGAACAAACAAAGGGTGTGACGTACCTCTGCTACGATGAATGTGCCAACAGCAGCACCCTCTTGCTGCCATATCAATCAAAGTGAGATTTCAGAATATTATGACATCTAGGGTAGAGTTTTTGACATCTTTGGAGAAAGCAGTGGCATTAATAGAAATAAAAAATTCCTTCCCTTTATGGCTCTTTTTTTTTTTTTTTTTTTTTTTACAAGTGAGGGATTCTCAGTGGGATTCTATATCTTAAGTTAAACAGCCACAGCATCACAATCCTCTTGATTTATTCCTTTGGCTGGTGGATTACTGAAAGTGCTGAATGGTGTTAGGCCCTGGGTCACGTACTTAGCTCCTCACTGGGAAAGCCAGGAACAAATAGTGACAATAAAGTGACAGGAAACGGCCATTGGACATAAAATGATGGCACATTTTTTTGAACTTTGAATCTGGGGTTATCGTTGTAGGGTGAGGACCGTTGATGCAAAATAAGTATTTCTCCGTCAAATCCCCAGGCGGATGGTTGAGTGAGCTGGTACCTATGTGAAACGGTGTTTCTTCCCGCTTCAGGTCATTTACGAGGTGACGGTGGTGACGGGAGATGTGCAGAACGCAGGAACCGACACGCAGATCTTCATGTCTGCGTTTGGGGCCAACGGCAGCACGGAGGAGATGCTGCTGGAGAAGAATGAGGACAGGTAAGCGGAAACGGTCTCAAATCACTGTGACGTCTCGGCGTCCATTTTTGAACCACGTTGCCCACGTGCCGTGTGGCAGATTTGAGCGCGGCCAGGAGGACACCTTCAACATGGAGATCGACGACATCGCACCGCTGAAGAAGATGAGGCTCCGTGTGGACGGTTCGGGCAGTCGTCCCGACTGGTTCGTGGACAAGGTGAGGTCACGTCCATCGATCCGCCACAGAGACGGACAGGTGTGTGTGTGTGTGTGTGTGTGTGTGTGTGTGTGTGTGTGTTAATGGCAGAGAATAACAAGCTTGTGGTTCAATTCAAGTCTTTGGCTCATCAGCTGACAATGCGATACGCAGATCGCACCTTCTCGTGTATTTTTCAATGGCTTCCACGACACGACAAGAGTAACCGCAAGCCTCGTTTCTAAAACTGTGAGTAAAAGCTGTTTTGTTGTTTGTGTCCTGGCACTGTAGGTCAGAGGATCACTCAATTGTATCACATGCACACACACAGACACACACACACATCCATCCATGCCTGCGGGAGAATGGTCGATGATTCACCCACCCACAAACTCACACACAGACGCACACATGCACAACAGGGCCCAGGGCTCCCGGAGTGACCATATTGACTCATTGTATTCACCATGCTGTTGTTGTTGGCATCACACACACACACACACACACACACACACACACCAGTTTAACAGTGAGCTGGTGTGATCCTGCAGACACGACTCGTTATTATCTAACGTGCAGCGCTGAAGCATAATGCATTGACATTAAAAGTTCCCAAAACCGCTGACGCAGCAAGCTCCTCCCCCGTGGGCATCACCCTCTCAACCTCCCAAATTCAATCTGATGTCTCAGGCCACTTCCTCTCCAGTGGAACGGGGGGCATTCTCTATGCAAATGCCCCCCCCCCTCCCCCCCCTCCCGGTAAAGGCGGCGTGCCCGCAGAGCCACACGACAGGAACAATACCAGGCCCTGTCCGTCCACGCCTGGGACTTGGGCGGCTGCGAGCATCTCCTTGACTTGACCCTGCGCCGAGCCACGTGTGTCCAGCATCACAAGCAGATGTGCTGTCTGTATGGATTTCTGGGTGTGCGTATTGGAATCGACACAGCGGCGCAGCGGGCGAGCGGCCGGCAGCATACTAATCCGACCGCATGAATATTCAGCGCAGAGCCAGCGAGAGGCCGGCAGGCCGAACCTGGTCCGCGTTGGCGAATGACTCTCAGCGCAGGTTTCACTCATCTCAAGAGAAGGGGAAGAGAAGAGAGGGTGTGTGGCAGCAATTCCAATGAACTCGATGGAGTGAAATGGAAACTGGGTTATTATTGCGCCGTATCATTCCGCGTATCACGGTTTCATTTCCCTCTCTGTACATCTACGCCTGTGATGATCAAAGGGGTTGTCTTTTTGCTCTGTCCATCTGGATTTCCTCAAAACTGACATTCACAATTTTTTTGCTGGTTGTACGTGTCTTAAATCTGCCTCGGGGGGGAAATCCTTAAAATTCAGAGCAGTTGTCACCTGAACCCAAAGATGAACCGATCAGATGTTGTGGGTCAAAGGCCACAATGTGCTTCGTATCCTTTTGAATGCAGAACATCCGGGCCGATGGGTATGATCTACTATGATCAAACCTTGAATTACATTTCAATTCAACAACTCATGAAAGGTTGCCGAATGACATGTTGTAGCAGTGTGATATCGCACCGACCGAACCGTTGCGTGTGTCCACGTAGGTAATCTTACGAAACCTGACCACAGAGGAGGTGTCGGTGTTCGAGCATGAAGACTGGCTCTCCAGGACCCATGGAGCGAAGAGGACTCTGATCTGTGAGATGGCGGCTGTGGTGGACGAGGAGATGATGGTGGAGCTCACCACCTACGTCGTTCAGGTCAAGACAAGTGATAGCGCAGGTAACGTACGCTGACCGATGTTAGCATAGATATAGATTACCATCGATTTCAGGCGCCGATCCTTCGCACGTTGCATTCCGTATACATATCTATGTTTGTTTTGGCCTATTATTTGTTGCCCTCTTAGGGCTCCACGTTCGTTCCGTAATAAGCAAAAGCATATCAGTCCCGTGCTCGCTTCTTCGTAACACTGAAACCGCTGATCTGAAGGTGTCCGTTCCATTCACTCGTCAGCATCAGGTGAAGGGCAGTGAGGACAGCGTCCTCCCCCAGCCCACGCTTCGTCTCCCAGGTGTTTCCCGACCCCACCCTCCCCTCAAGCCTTTGTCGGTCTTTGTCATCCGAGGGGATTCTGCGGCCCATCGAGTCGCTGCAGGTGGAGACTGAAAGTGCCCCGGTGAAATGCTTACGATGCGTTGTTGTCCTTGACCCGTCCTTGTGCCGGACGCTCCGCTCACTGCAGGGGGAGGGGCGGGGGGGCGGCGAAACATTCGTTTGACTTCCGACGCGTTAATGGAAGAAACCCCCCCCCCTTCAGAGAAGCTTGGCGCGGCTTTGCTTCCTCTTTTCTATCTCGCAGGATTTTCCCCAGCTCAGTCGTGCCCCGCTGATCAATACGATAGCGATGCGAGGAGTCTGAGCCGACTTCAAAGGCGCCGCTCTCTGCCCCTGGCGGTTGCCGGGGGCCGGGATGTAGCTCTGCGTCACTGCCCAGGCTCCGTGCAGAATAATGAGCGCGGCTGATAGACACGTACGTACGGCGGCAGACGCAGACGGCGTGACGCACAAGTGCGGCCGCGCACTCGGTAACGGACTCCTCCGGGATTCCTCCTTGTTTAGCGGAGACGGCCGGCGCTTGCCTTCTTAATCCGCAGCAGGGTTATTCAATTAAAACCACTGTTTACCTTTTTCTCCTCTCAACCGGCCCCGGTTTGGACCCGCAGACTGTGTGTAAAGATGGACGTAGCGTCCGCCACGTCGCCCTTAGGTTCATCCAAAGAACGGGCAGAGAGGCGGAGCACAGGTGGAGCTGAGGTGGGCCCAGGTGTCACTCGAGGGGCCACGCCCCTTAATTACGCACAATTACAGACTTTGATCGGATAGAAACGAGCGAGTCAAGTCATGTGCCAGAGCACGGAACGGTTCCGCCTCAGTAGCACGAAGAGCCTCTGGGTGTCCAGGATGAAACTGGAGATATGTTACAAACTGAGCTGTTATGAAATAATGAAGCACACAGGGATTTTATTCGTGCTCTCTGCTCCTCATCTACACGACCCCTCCCTCCCCCAACATGGTGGGGTTTACTGGTGAGCTGATGAGTAACTCTGGGCTTTGCCGTCTCGGTGGTCATCAGCCCAAAACATCCGAGATGCCCGGTGGTTCAAGAAGATCTGAAACAAAGAAGCAGGAGCCTTAATTCAGGGCTCAAGTGCATTCACTGAGCTTTGTTGCATTGCGGTCCTTCAACGTGGTCTCTCTCCTCTGATTGGTCAGGGGCGGGGACCGATGCCAACGTGTGGGTCATCCTTTTCGGAGAGAACGGAGACACGGGGACTCTGGCGCTGAAGGAGTGCAACAAGTCCAACAAGTTTGAGCGCAAGCAGGTGGACACGTTCCGCTTCCCGGAGCTCCTCAGCCTGGGCGAGCTCTCCAAAGTGCGAGTGTGGCATGACAACACAGGTCGGACCTTTTACTCCGGCCATTTGAAATATTGCAGCCGTCGCGCGATGTGAATATTTACCTTCTGTTGGTTCGTGATGCCTCGTCAGGTCTCGCCTCAGGATGGCATTTGGACTACATCGATGTGAGGGATGAAATCATGGATAAGACGTTTCGTTTCCCTTGTGACCGCTGGCTCGCCAAGAACGATGACGACGGGCAGATAATGAGAGAACTGGCCTGCGCCAACAATGACTATCTGGACCTCAACGAGAAGACCAGTAAGGAGAGCACACGCAGTTTCATGCCGTCCTTGTTTTTGCTTTGCTGCCTCTGCCGCTAAAGGGGCAACTGCAGTTGCAGGGACCAGAATACTGTAATTGAGCAAAGACTACTTTTCGTTGTACTTGTGTAAAAGTGTTTGTTGACAAAACAGCCGTAAAGCAGAAGTAGAAGTAAACAAGTTCTTAGAACTGTTTCCATGTTTTCTCTCAAGAATATGAAATTTGTGTCACGACTGGAGACGCCGAGACCAAAGAAAATGCCTGGATTGTACTGGAGGGGAAGAAAGGTCGATCGAAGGAGTTTGTGTTGGAGAACTCATCAAAGAAGAAGAGGTTCCTGAGGTTCGTACCGAAACACTAACCTGCTGAGCTGCAGCTGCTGAATTTGACTTTGAAATCAAACTGCTGATCCAGCGAACACGTTCTTGTCCCTGGGCTCTCAGGGCACAGGTGGACAGATTCGAGTTTTCATCCAAGAACCTGGGCGACATCGCTGCGATCTGCCTCGGCCACTCGCCCAAGGACGGGAAGAAAGTGAAGGGGGAGTTTCACTGGCACGTGGAGGAGGTCGTTGTCACAGAGCGGGAACTGGGAAACAGGTAGGTCATACGCGACTCCCTATCTACTCCCGTGCACCCGTCGTCTTTTGCCGTCGGACCACAGCCTCTGACTCCTCGTCACCTTCAGATACATCTTCGGCTGCAACGCCCTCGTCCCCCTGTCGGCGAAGAGGGACGAATACTTGACCTTCGAGTGCACCAAGACGATGGAGAGCTTCGCCAGCAAAGCTCGGAGCCTGGTCCCCGTCAAGTACGAGATCATCGTCATCACGGGCGACGAGAAGGGGGCGGGAACCGACGCCAACGTTTTCATCTCCATCTACGGCTCCAACGGGGACTCGGGCCGCCGGCAGCTGCGGCAGAAGTTGCGCAACCTCTTCGAGCGCGAGCAGACGGACCGCTTTCTGTTGGAGATGCTGGACATGGGGGAGCTGCAGAAAATCCGCATGGAGCACGACAACTCGGGCCTGAGCCCCGGCTGGCTGCTGGACCGCGTGGAGGTCACCAACACCGCCAACGGGGTCACCACCATCTTCCTCTGTGGGAAGTGGCTGGACACGAAGAGAGCCGACGGGAAGATCTCCAGGGTGTTTTACCCCAAATATTGAAAGAAAGTATTTTTTCCAAAGCAGGGAGAGAGGGAGAGAGAGGGGGGGGGAGAGAGAGAGAGAGAGATACAAAGATAATGTCTGGAGAGATTATTGTTTCACATCTCAGGAACCGAGACACTTTTACATCCACATTTTTACGGCTGGACGTTTCGTATGCGGGAAAATTGCCTGTGATGAAATACTGCATCGTTATCTCCTCCTGTCAGGAAAGTGAATGTGCCATTCTTTAGATATTCAGGGAAGGTTTGCTCGGCTGCTTTGTCATAAAGGGGGGTCTTATCAAAGATTAAACTCTTTTGTAACTCTCAGTCTTCCTGTGTAGCTGAATGGCGGGGAGGGGTCTTAAAAACATGTTTCATGTTGTTCAAGTTGCCATCCATATATTTGTCTGTGCTAACAATGAATGAGACTGTCTGTTCCTGATGTGGAAGCTGCAGAGATCACAGCGCTTACACTCTACAGCCTTTGATCTTTAACTCTTTCCGTTCGCAGAAGGCAGCTCCTCTCATTATCAGCAAGGTGCAGATAAGAGGTGGAGCACAAACTGGGCCGGAGGCAGGAGGCAATAGTATTTCATCATAGCTTATTTTCGAAAGGGAATCTCCACTAAAGATTTTGGGTCAGTGGGGAGCAGAGGGAAGTAAACAAAGTGCAGCAAACATGTAAACGTTGAAAGAGTCAGTCTGAGCTGTTCTCTGCTCTCCATTCAAACCCTTCAGGGAGTGAGATGAAGTGAGATGGAGGACGGAGGACGGAGGACGGAGCCCTGAGCCTGAAACGAGGAGGACATGAGTTTTATTCCCGAGAGTTTGCAGCAAGGTCTGATCCAGGTTGGTGTCTTCATTACATTGTTTACACTCTTAAGGCCCTTTGCTCCTCTTGGGTGCGTCGGCCGCATTGTTTACATTAGATCAGATATTTTGGCTAAGGTCCAAATATCTGTGAAAATCCTCTTAAATGTCCAGTGTGCAAAATTTGTATGAATTTATTTCATTTTCTATTGGCAAAAATGTAGTACATAAGATTATTATATTGAGGTTTTAAGTCTATCATTTGTTTTTATTACCCTAGAATGAGTTTTTTCCCTTGAATATAAGGAAATGGAGGAGGCCTGTTGGTGTGAGGGAGGGGTGAGGTGAGAGATATTCAGCTGCAATATGCAACTTCACCTCTAGATGCTGCTACTTTCTGATTTAATGTACTAGTGGCACAGGCTCCCCCTAGTGTCCCGGCAGTAAACCAGCGTCTCCAGAATACAAGAAAGAATAGAGAGGAAAGAAGGAAAGCAGTCCATTTTGTCCAATTTATTACAAAAAGAGCACATACAAAAGGATAATATACAAGCCATGAAATCAAATTGAAATTAAAAAAACAAAACAGAACGGTTTGGGTTTAGCAATGCAATTCTTGAAATCATTACCATTATTAGTAGTCGTCATAATAAATAAAGTACAAAATTCCACCATAATGTGAATCTACTAACATTTACCCATAATATGCTCATCCATTTCTTCATTAACACACTCATCACCATTAATGCGCTATTGCTTTAATATTAATGATAAATAGTTCTATTTTCAGATAAAATATCCTATATTGAAAAAACATTGCGCAGTCACAGCTAAACAGCAGGTTGTCGTATACGAGGATGGCGGCAGCCCTTTCACTGGCACTTTTTGGGATTTTTTTTTTTCTCTTCAGTTGAGTTTCTCAGATTCAAGCAGCAAAAAAATCAATAGGTTATTTTTTGTTATACTCTTTGTATATATTTTCACCATATACTATGAAACCATCGAGACAGTGTTGAAACCTGAGAAAACATGCATTTTTAGAAAAAGGTTGTGCTTTAGAATCCTTGCCTTCCTTTTTAGCCTGTGAAAGGAAACAAAGGATGGGTTCTGAGAGCAGGGATGGACGGTCACCGAAATAAAAGACTGGAGGAGATGGAGGATGAGGAGAACAGAGAAATGAAAGGGTTCAAAGATGGGTGAAATATTTGTAAAGCCCACAGTGGTACATGCCTCTCCGCGACTAGTTCTCTACACCTGTTTTTGAGGAACATGGCTTTTGTAGACGCCAACGTCGAATGCTGCGGTAGCTCCCTCGTGACTGTCGATCAATCATGTGACCAATAAGGCGTGGTGGGTTGATTGTTTGTGGTCTCCGTAATATGGAAATATCTCCTAACACTTAAAGCGAGGCACTTGTTATGTCTATCTAAACTATTCTGGAAAAACGAACTGAAGAGAAACACCAGAGAGGTTGAAAAGAATCAGGACGTTGCACAAAGGAGTTAAAGCGAAGGAACATGCTTCACAGATGATCATTTGTAAGACCCATAGTGCATTGTGAGAAGCAGAGCATTCAAACAAAAATAAGGAAAATCCAGTTCTTTGTCATAATATTAAATTATACTCCTTTTCTTTTTGCCAGTGAGAGGGTTCCCATTATTTTAACAACGAGTGAGTGCAAAACAATAGAAAACGGGAAAAAGAAAAAAGAAAAGTCACAAACTAAAACTAAATTCACTTCATTGCAGTTTATCCACTACATCACAGCATGGGGGATCTGAGAAATTGCATTGAATGGAATGTAACCAGGATCCACAGCACCACATATATATGAGAGAGAGAGAGAGAGAGAGAGAGAGAGAGAGAGAGAGAGAGACTGCTTTCAGACCTGAACATCACAGAAATACATGATGTCATTTAACGTATTAAAGGATCAGTGTGCAATATTTTCATATACATTTTATTTTTCCCCAGAACGGGGATTCAGATTTGAGTTGAGAATGACCCGAATGTTTCAATCATTGTTTTTGTTACCCAGAAATTCCTCCTTTTTTAATTGGCTTCTGAGGAGAAAGTCCAGGACATTTAGTGCATGTCCGAAAGCAGCTATAGACAGAGAGAGAGAGAGAGAGAGAGAGAGAGAGAGAGAGAGAGAGGGAGGGAGAGGGAGAGCGGGCTCAGTAGCTCAGCCTTGGACAGTAAACATGGCACAGCCAGCTTGTGGAGGTCAAACAGCGACGACTCAGTCAGTTTTCTAAAAAGTACAACTGCATGCAAAGCATTCCCATTTGAAACAATGCAAAAATGAGGTAATTGTTTTTTTTTTTCCGTAGCATTTTTTGTGTGTGTTATTTCTAAATAAATAAATTATGATTCACTTGCCCCGCCCCCCCCCGCAGCCACGCACTTTTTCATATACATTTTTTTTTTCCCCAGAACGGGGATTCAGATTTGAGTTGAGAATGACCCGAATGTTTCAATCATTGTTTTCGTTACCCAGAAATTCCTCCTTTTTTAATTGGCTTCTGAGGAGAAAGTCTAGGACATTTAGTGCATGTCCGAAAGCAGCTATAGACAGAGAGAGAGAGAGAGAGAGAGAGAGAGAGAGAGAGAGAGAGAGAGAGAGAGAGAGAGAGAGGGAGAGGGAGAGCGGGCTCAGTAGCTCAGCCTTGGACAGTAAACATGGCACAGCCAGCTTGTGGAGGTCAAACAGCGACGACTCAGTCATGTTTTGTTTCAGTTTTCTAAAAAGTACAACTGCATGCAAAGCATTCCCATTTGAAACAATGCAAAAATGAGGTAATTGTTTTTTTTTTTCCGTAGCATTTTTTGTGTGTGTTATTTCTAAATAAATAAATTATGATTCACTTGCCCCGCCCCCCCCCGGAAAAAACAACAACAACAACAACGAAAACTATACAAAATTAAATACATACCCACAATATCTACAGTTAGTAATAAATTATGATTGTTAAATACTTAAGGCATCTCAACTGACAACACCCTGTGTAAAATATGAAAACTTCGTCATGGATGACTCCACTACAGGAGGAGGCAGTATCGACACTGGCAGTGCACAAGACAGGGAGAGGTGGATTCTTATCTTCTGATTGGTCCTCGGCTCATGAGCCGAGTGTTATGGTTAGCGATCACAGTGCATAGGACGGCCAGGGTCCTAAAAGCAGCCATTAACGTGCCCCCAACACGGCGAAAACACGTCTGTGTGCACTGTGAGAGGGAGGCTGCCTCCATCACACCACGTTCTACACGTTCTAGCAATACAGCATAGCAACCAGCATAGCAACCACGAGGGGAGGTCTGTCACACGGACTACACGAGATCAATACACAAGCTCCTCTCTTCGCTGAAAACACTGCATGAGTTCCTAGAAAAATCCTAAACAGATGAACCAAATGTAATACCAAGGGGGGGGGGGGGGGGCGCCTCATCGTCGCAACCGCCGTCACCGTGTGCTTAATTGATCGTTAGGCAAAAGGTTTCACATCAAAAACACTAACGAGGATCCCGGTGTCTCGCCACCGAGCTACAAGGTCGTAGGGGTTGGTGGGGGGGATGGGGGTGGGGGTGGGGGTGGGGCATTCCACCTGCTCGTTATCTGTTGAGACGATCGTCACATGCACATTTCTCTGCACATGGGTGAAAGTGAAGCAGCCGGAGCCCGCGGCCCGAGTCCACCCCACGTCATGCATCTGCAGCTCGCGGCCCCGTGCCAAGATGGAGGTGCAGGTACAAAGGCGGCTAAATCCTCCTCCCACCTCGCTGCGCAGTGCACAATACTTTGTTTGTTTTTTCATCCCCGTGGTTTTTGTTTTTTTGTCGTCTTTTTTTTTTCTTTCTTTTCTTCTTCCTCTTGGTTTTGGCTTGGTGTTGTATAAGCACTCCAGTGGCCATGCGATTAACCTACAGTGAGTTTTGCCTGAAACCGTTTTTATACACACACACACACACACACACACACACACACACACACACACACACACACACACACACACACACAGGCGGCACACATACATTTGCACAACACCCACTCTCTGTGTTCGCCACATTCACACACTTTGAGCACAGAGGTGTGGACCTGGGTGTCAGGTCGAAGCTACACTGTAAAAAAAAAAACAAGAAAAAACAGAACAAAAAATAATAATAAAGAAGAAAAAAAAATCATTTTGGTTTAAAAAATCAAATCAAATCAAATCAAATCAAATCAAAAAGTCAACCGCAGCGCCCTCGGCCTGCAGCTGACTCGCGCGACACCATCTCACAGCAACCCGAAGGTCAAAGTACAACCGTATTGCAAAAATGTCAAAGCTGCATGATAGAGGTCAAACACTCAGCGGAGCTGGTGCTCTGCTCCCGGCGGAGGGGCAGCGTCTGCGCACCAGATGTCACTTGTTGGTTACTGCTACTCTACTACAACCACAAAGAATCTTCAGGTAAACATGGCATCAGAGCAGTTCGGCTTCTGGTAAGCTTGTGTGGCAGAGTTATATATATATATATATATATATATATATATATATATATATATATGTATATATTTATATATTGTTTATCATGTTTGTGTGTGTGTGTATAGATATATATGTAGGTATAAAAAAGAGAGAGGGAGACAGTAGCCAGCGCGGTGTGGGGTTATGTTTCCACTCTCGAGACATTAAGTCATGGCTTTAAGAACATGCTACACAGCCCCGAGGCTACCTACAGTACGACACTACAACAGCAACAACACCCCACTTGACAACCAGCAAGCTACAAGTAAACCCTGTGTACATGACTCTGTGTGTGTGTGTGTGTGTGTGTGTGTGTGTGTGTGTGTGTGTGTGTGTGTGTGTGTGTGTGTGTGTGTGTGTGTGTTCTGCTTCCAGAGGGATGTGCTTCTACATGGAGAGGCTCCTCCGCCGCCGCCGCCGCCTCTCGTGCAGTTCCTGGCTTGGCTCAGTAAAAGCATGAGTCAGAAGGAGGGCGGTGATGTGACATGACGTCTGGAGACATTTGGCAAAGCCCCCAGCCCCCCACCCCCCTCCTCCTCGACAGTTGGGGGGCGGGGGGGTGGAAGAAAGCGTGGAACCACACCGGGGGTGATTGACAAGCGGAGGCTGCGCATCCAGGATCTCATCAGCTGTCGGGGTTCAGCTGGGTTTCGATGTCGACTCGGCAGATCGGACACTTCCTGCTGGTGGCCAGCCACTGGTCCACGCAGCCCTGGTGGAAGAGGTGCATGCAGGGCAGCCTCCTGTCGGGGGACGGGGGAGGACAGAAGAGGGCCGGCGCAGGTCAGCGAGGGACTCACCGCGACAACGCTCCAGACAAATATGCGACAGTTGCCCTGAGAACCTGCGGGGAGTTTCATTTCGCTCCTTCGGGCGAGCGGAGCGGATTGGCCTGATGAGCACGCGCCTCGACGACAGCTGAGAGCCCATATGCTGTAAACTGACCCCCCCCCCCCCCCTCCCCCAACGTTCGGCTGGCTTTGAAGTGAATCCCTGCGCTCTGGCTAGTGCTTCAAGGGGGCGGCAACCAGAGGTGAGGGTGTGTGTTGTGTCCACCGCCTCAACCATCGACACTCGAAAGAGGTTGGGTGAATCCATTCTGGGCCGCGGTTAAAAACATGGCGCCCCCCCCCCCGTGGAGAGGACCGGCTCCTCGTGTAAATATACATTAATGGGCTCATTAAAGGGTAATAGAGGAAAGAAATTGAACATGGTCGGTGTGTTATTGTTTAGTAATATTTTTGTTTTGGTTTTTTTAGAGGTGACAAAAATGACAAAAATCCTACACACTGCACCTTTAAATGCCCAGCGTCACTGCCAGAGCTCACCAATAACCACGCGTGACTAACGAGCAAAATGTGCCGACGTCACCGCACTCGCGCTTACGTCTCCCAAATATCGCCCCTGACAACGGCACGTGTACAGGATGTAAACAGTGTCGTTTTTTCAATGCGACGCGTCACTCTCTGAAACAGCAACAAAAATCGTGCGTCTGACCTGACGTCCTCTCCGTCCTCCAGCATGGACAAACAGATGGTGCACTTCTCGTCCACGTCCGTCTCCTCCTCCTCCTCCCCGGCCTTCAGCTGCAGAGGCTTCCTCTGTTACCACGGTGAGAGGATGGGAGAGACAGGGTGAGTGTGAGCCTTCACCGTTTGTATCGCTGCGCCGTGCGCATCCCATAATGACTGTTGAAGGGTCCGACCTTCTTGTACTTGTGTGGAAAGGTGAACCTCTCGATGGTGGTCTGGACGGCTCCTCGGCTCACGCTGCCCAACCGGTCCTCCAGCTGCAACAGCTCCTGAGGGAGCCCATGTCACGTTATTCAACGGCGACTGGACGGGTGAGCGTTTGCTAATCACCGTTGACACTCATAACCAGGAATTGCGGACGTGGACGTTTTAATAAAAGCATCGTTTTGTTTTCTGGGAGACCATTAATCAGCCGGAGTGACATGGTGTGAATGCATTCCTTGGCCCGTTATAACTTGTTATTGACAGAACGGGAAACTCGTTTGCGTGACTGATGTCAAAGTGATGAAACAACAGCGAGATAAAAAAAAAAAAAAGTGAATGAACACAAGAGATGGCAGCATTGCGTTGAAAAGGAATGCAGCTTAGAGTCGTAAACAAAAGAGAAATGGAGGGAAATAAAGGGCGAATTCTTGGAGTAAAATGTAAAGATCCAGGCGTTGATCGATACAGGGAGCAAAGTGCATGAAGGGAAACTATATTTACCTCGTAACTCTCCCTCACTGCAGTGGCATGCCTGGAGGGATTCAGACTCTGCAGAGCCAACAGGTGCAGCTGGGGGTACGGGTAGTTTCTGATTTCATGCACAACCTGGCATGAAAAAAGATGACTCATCATTTTACGGCCCTGGGTCCTCACTGTTGGTTTAACACATTTTTGTAGACACCTTTTGGGGAAACTCGAAGGTGACAAGACAGTAGGTCTGGCGTTAAAAGTTTGTCTCAGGTTTTGCAGACTTTTTAATGGCAACCAATTTCTCATCGACCAATAAGAATAGACAACAATTAGCGAGATGAAACTCAAGGAAATTCGTTGGCAGCCAAAAACTCTGCAAGTTAAAAGGTGACAACCAAGAGGCAACCTCCAGGGCTGGTGGATAAGGCCAATACAGAAGTGGAATAACTTGCAGTTCACAGCGTGGCCACTTGAGGCTGAGGCGAGTCAATCCCCATAGACTCCCATGTTAAAATGGCCAACTTTAGAGGTGAATGAAACCTGTTTAAAGTCTGGCGCAAACCACGAGTTAGGTCTCAATCGGTCCCATTTGTTGCCCTGACAACTGATTCTTATCAAGTTTTTAAAATGATGACTAATCAAGGGGCGTGGCCTCTTGAGTGACACCTGATCCAGTTCTTTTTGAGACATGTCCTATTATCCAAAACCAACTGACACCTTATTTTTTAATAATATGCGATGTTGATATATTTTACGTGAAAAAAAAATAAATAAATACATAAAACAGGTACATATAAAAAATATATATCACGTACCACTTGTGCAGAGGAGGTGTTCCGGGGGAAGTGGTGCATCCTGGGAGAGGCCAGATAATGCTGATAGTGCTGAGGGAGCTGCTGGAGCTGGTACTGATGGTGAGGGAGGCCAGCGTCCACACTCAGGTCCCTGTGCCGGGCCAAGCACGTACGCACGTATGCACACACACACACACACGCGCACACACACACACACACACACACACACACACACACACACACACACACACACACACACACACACACACACACACACACAGGAGGCTGAACTCATCGTCTCATTAGTGCTCGTGTGACGTGACAGACGGACAGACGGGCGCCGCCGTGGCAGCACCGAGATCGTTTTACCCTCATTAATCTCCTGCAGGGACTTACCAGTCGGTGCCCTCGGCCAGGTACCGCTGCTGCTGCTGCGTCATTGGCTGCGGCACATGAAGGGGAGGGGAGTACTCGTAGCCCGAGCGCAGTCGATGAGGGTTCAGGGGAATTCTCTCCTGGGTTCTTCTGGAAATAGACAGAAATGATCGACTTGTGTTGATGCAGCACGAGTGTGTGTGTGTGTGTGTGTGTTCCCCACACGTACGCCTGCCCTGTACCTGGAGTGTGGGAGGATCCGGCGGTGCTGCGCCTCCAGAAGCTGCTGCTGGATGAGGTATTGCTGGTGTAAGGCCTGAGGTAGGAATGGCGGCCCCGGCACGTCCTGGAACTGAGGGGGCGCGGGCAGGGCGGCGAGGGGCGGGTGGTGCGCCGGGGGCAGGTGGGGGGCCAGGCCCGTCTGGGGGGGCTGGCTGGTGTGTCCCAGGGGGAACTCGGTGGAGATGGGCGCCTGGGGGGCGCCCAGGTGAAAGTGTCTGCAGGAGGTAGCATGGCTGTTGTGATGCCTGGTGAAGTGAGCTCCTGCAGGGAGGAGGAGGAGGAGGAGGGGGGAGGTGAGGGGGGGGGGTAGATTCAAGTGATGAGACCCGAGCCGGAGATCATGTCCGACTTATATAACACAGAGACACACAGTGAGGGGGACACACACACACATACACACATGAGGACTCTCTCAGACAAACATACAATCATACAGACAGGACACAAAGCAGACATGACAACAGATGGATGACACACACACACACACACACACACACACACACACACACCCCTGTGGACACCATCTAACCCCATGGACAGATTGTACCAAGTGCCCTCTCCGTCCTCTTGCCAGCATGGAGGTTGGATCTTCACTACCAGCCTAAGGTGGTCTGCCGCCTGCATGGGTCTCCTCTCCTCCCTCTCTCACACATGCACAGCTTCTATATCAGGAATCCCACACCAGGTTGTACAGTATACACACACACACACACACACACACATACACACACACACACACACTCATATACAATGTATACACTACTACTACAACAACTGTATACACATAAATAGGTGTATGTTTACGTATACACACGTATAAGTGAATACACTCACACACCCACACACAC
>JAFBJT010109580.1:9642-14642 GCA_016785325.1 Chascanopsetta lugubris
AAATCTGAAAGGGAGTGTGATGGCGCTCAGATTGTGGTTCCATGTTTTAGGGGGAACCCTCGGTTCTTTTCCATCTGAATGTTCTGACGTTGTGGCCTCAGGACGATTCATCCGTCCCCCAATGAAGTGGTGATTTTCCGGAGTTGACCTTTGACCCGTGGGTCTCTGATGCTGATGTTCTGTTTGTGCAGGAGCTGGCGCACGGTTTGGGAGAACTGCTGAGCTACGAGGGAAACGTGGAGGAGGACTTCTACCTCAGCTTCCAGGTAAAGATCTGAGCTGCGCATGCTAACGGTGCATGTTCAGGCTAACGGAGCATGTTCATGCTAATGGTACATGTTCAGGCTAACGGAGCATGTTCATGCTAACAGTACATGTTCAGGCTAACGGTGCATGTTCATGCTAATGGTACATGTTCAGGCTAACGGAGCATGTTCATGCTAACAGTACATGTTCAGGCTAACGGTGCATGTTCATGCTAACGGTGCATGTTCATGCTAACAGTACATGTTCAGGCTAACGGTGCATGTTCATGCTAACAGTACATGTTCAGGCTAACGGTGCATGTTCATGCTAACGGTACATGTTCAGGCTCACGGTGCATGTTCATGCCAATGGTACATGTTCATGCTAACGGTGCATGTTCATGCTAACGGTGCATGTTCATGCTAACGGTACATGTTCATGCTAACGGTACATGTTCAGGCTAACGGTACATGTTCATGCTAACGGTACATGTTCAGGCTAACGGTACATGTTCAGGCTAACGGTGCATGTTCATGCTAACGGTGCATGTTCAGGCTAACGGTACATGTTCATGCTAATGTTACATGTTCTTGCCAATGGTACATGTTATAACTAACAGTACATGTTCATGCTAATGTTACATGTTCTTGCTAACGGTACATGTTAATGTTAATGCCTAATGTTCATGCTAACATTAAATGCTCATCCTAATATTAAATGATTGTTTTCATGCTAATGTTAAATGCTCATGCTAACATTACTTGTTCGTGCTAATGTTAAATGCTCATGCTAACATTACATTTTACTACCTGATCCTCATGCTAACGTTACAGCTTCGTGCTAATGTTGATGTTGAAGTTTGAATCTTGAGTCTGAGCTGCAGACGCTCTTCTCCTGACCGTCAGCTCTGAGCTGACAGATGAAAGAAAGAGATGAGCTGTTTACATTTCACAGGTCAAAGGTCACAGGTCACGGTGCCAGCGACCCCGCGTGTTGTGACTTGAATCCGTGCGTGAACCAGCTGCGTCGGATGAATATCGCGTTGCTCTCAGAAAAGCTCGTCATGTGACACAGGCTGAACGAGGACCGATCAGGGTTCAGCAGTGAAAGGTCAAAGGTCACCGTGAGCTAACGCCACATGTTTCCGCTCAGAGCCAGAGATTTTTCACCGGGGAGATTTTATTTGATCCAAAATCTTAAAGATCCACTTCGCTGTTTGGATCACTGATGAATCAGGTGTGTGTGAGACTCCTTCGTGTGTCCTGAAGGGGGCAGTGTGGGCACCCTGCGCTTCAGTGCACCTTTAAAAAAAAAAAACTCATGTTTCACTTTTTCATCTGAAGCTCCACAGTTTCTTTGAAATGACGATTCCTGCGCAGAATCAT
This sequence comes from Chascanopsetta lugubris, assembly GCA_016785325.1. Lineage (NCBI taxonomy): Eukaryota > Metazoa > Chordata > Actinopteri > Pleuronectiformes > Bothidae > Chascanopsetta > Chascanopsetta lugubris. The sequence continues at coordinate 11,274 of JAFBJT010109580.1, forward strand.
TCTTTTGCGAGTCGTGGTTTCTTTGCTTGAGTCAGCGTTGAACTGAACGCAGTCGGTAAAGTTCTTCAAAAACCAATCAGAGTCCGCGAGTGAGAGACGACAGCGAACACGTGAATACTAATCAATTCAAAAGAGGTGAGTGAGTGAACTCATGGATGGATGAAGGTGATGAACTGAGGGAGGTCTCCAGCAGACCTGAGGAGGAGGATGGTGATGGGGTGTTTTCCGTTGCCGTGACGTTGCCGTGTCGTGCGCATAAACACGCGTGTTGAGTTATTTATTGTGTCACGTCGGAGGCAGGAACACAGTCAGCGTCTGTTGGTACAAACATTATGTCAAAAGTACTTAGGTGTTATTTCCCCCCCCAGCTATAGGCTGGACTCTGTCACACCTCCGTGCTACATGAACCCACTGACCGACACACACACACTCTCTCTCTCTCTCTCTCTCGACATATATATGTTTCTATGGCGTTCGCCCACTGTGTTTGTTCACCTCTGTTTGTTCTGCTCCTCCTCTTGTTTACCCTGACTTTATTTAAAAGTCTTTCAGTTAATCTTAACCCTGCTGCTGTTTCCTCACCCAGGGCCTGTGTGTGTGTGTGTGTGTGTGTGTGTGTGTGTGTGTGTGTCACGCGGTCATGTGTACGTCGCCGTCTATAAGCAGCTCATTAAACATCAGGTCTGAGGTCTCGCAGCTGACTGATACATGCTGTGGTGGATCTCATGCTGCACGTGGCAGCTGCCACTCCCCTCCCTCATATTTATAGAACCTGGGATCCACCTCTGCGTCCACATGCCTGCCCTTCAGTCTCACACCACTGTTGCCACGGCAACACCCGCGGGCCACACTGAACGGGAGGGTCCAAACTCCCGGGGGCTGGGGGTTTATTGAAATGATGAAAAGTCTGTTTGTGCTCTGGGTTCATTTCATGTGTGGCGGAGAACATCCCGCAGAGAACTGCAGTAGCAGCACTGGGCCTGTGGGGGCAGTGTGGACAATACTCACACTGATGATGATGGAAAGAGGGAGGAAGTTTGAAACACTGTTTCTCAAGAGGAACATTATTACATCATCGTGTGCGTGCGTGCGTGTGTGTGTGTGTGTGTGTGTGTGTGTGTGTGTGTGTGTGTGTGTGTGTGTGTGTGTGTGTGTGTGTGTGTGTGTGTGTGTGTGTGTGTGTGTACCCTACAGGTGTTCCAGGAGGAGATGGGCGTAGTCAAATCCTACAACCTGAAACCCGGAGGAGACAGAATTCCTGTCACCAAGCAGAACAGAAAGGGTGAGTGGTTAATAAACCGCCTTCCATCAGAACAGCCACCGGGGGGCGATAAAGACGAGTTGGCTTTGCTTTCGGGAACTATGATGTCGTCCACGTTACATTCACAGACAAACGTCTCTTTATTCCTCTGATGAGACAAGTCCACTTTATTTCTCCTCTTAAACTCCATTTTCCATCCTGCAGCTCTGTGTGTGTGTGTGTGTGTGTGTGTGTGTGTGTGTGTGTGTGAGATGGAATATTAAAACCTCTCTGTCTCTCTCTTCCAGAGTACGTTCAGCTCTATGTCGACTTCCTGTTGAATAAATCCATTTATAAACAGTTTGCTGCCTTTTACCACGGCTTCCACAGTGTGTGTGCCTCCGACGCCCTCATGGTGAGTCCACACCCTGTGTGTGTGTGTGTGTGTGTGTGTGTGTGTGTGCGCGCGGGCGTGTGCGTGACCCCTGACCTCTCCCTCCTCTGTGCAGCTTTCAAACCAGGAAGTGGATCACAGTGTCCAAATGGACTAAATGTGCTGCTGCCTCATGTGTCCTGCAGGGGGCAGTAAACACACTGAGGCAGTGTCACAGTGATCAGCTGAGGAATAAGATCAAAGAAAAGCAGTTAACCTTCAGCCCCACAACCGTCAGAAGAAATGTGTATCGCAGACAGATAAAAAAATCAATCCAAAAAAATCAATAGTAAATGATCAGGTATCAGGACGGGTTCATGTCTGATTAAGACTAAGACGAGGGGGCGTGGCCGGGTGAGGACTGATCCATTTCCCACAGAAACAAACCGAGGGAAAGCGAGTGACCTTTAACCTGCTGCTGAAGTTTGACTGAACTTTTCCTCCTCGCACCGACCAGAAAGTTCCTCATGTCACTGTTTGTTTCCTCCCTCCTCTAATATTTACTCTGGCTGATCGAAATCTGGCTGGTTCTCTGCATGTTGTTGTTTGTTGGCCAGGAGCCAGGGGAGAGGCCCCCGAGGGCCCCATCAACACACACACACACACACACACACACACACACACACACACACACAACATGCAGACTCTAACAATCATCACGTATTGGTTTCATCTTCATTTGTTTTGATGTCACTCCGATGATTGTGTCTCTACTTTAGACTCTTTCATTCAGTGACCATCCCATAATATTCATATTGTGTGATGATACCTGACGATATCATTGTGCGCAGACTGAATGTTTTTGCACACAGCTTAAGTTTGCTCTGATTGTTGTCTCTTATCCGTCATTACGTTGTTGTTTATCTTTTCAAATGCCATGGCGACACACACACACACACACACACACACACACACACACACACCCACAAACAAACACAGATGTTTTCCACATAATGAACTCTAAGGGTCTTTCCACTGAAGAGCTTGTTTTGGTTTGACCTCTGAGCTCTGACCTCCACACGGGTCAAGTTCATGTGTGATTGTGTCTGAGTGAACCCGCTGATTTGAAGTGTGTGTGTGTGTGTGAGTGTGTGTGTGTGTGTGTTTGTGTGTGTGTGTGTGAGAGAGATAAGACACACAGACGGTTTATCTGCCGCGAGCACGAATCTAGGTCAGAGCTGAACCACTCAAACCAGCCGCTCACTGTTGAACTGCTTTTAACCCGTCAATGGATTTTTACATAATACTGTAATTTATATAATAACATATAATGAATCAATATTTATGAATAATCAATATTTATAAATAAAAAGTATTTATAACTAATAAATATGACAAAGAATCAATATAACAAATCAACTAATCGATACATTTATCACTGATAAGAAAAACAATAATATTTCACTGTTTGTTTCATGATAAATTCAATAAAACTTTATTTATTCTTTGACAAAGTCGACAACAGAGAAAGGACAGACAGAAGATAAAGATGATGGAACGTCATCATCTGTCCAACGAATCAAAACCCTCCTCTCGCTGTCGTCACGTGATGGAGGGAAGGTTTCGCTCCTTGTTTTCGATGCTTCAGTCACGTCCACATGTTGACGTGTGCGGACGTGACCCAGCTTGTGTGTGGTTTATTCATCAATACACAACTGTCAGTGTGTGTGTGTGTGAAAGCAACACACACACAGAC
>JAFBJT010109581.1:13602-25816 GCA_016785325.1 Chascanopsetta lugubris
TGTGTGTGTGTGTGTGTGTGTGTGTGTGTGTGTGTGTGTGTGTGTGTGTGTGTTTGTGTCCACAGTGTGTGTCCCTTCATATTGTGTGGTTAAACAGGCTACATGTCAGTTATGTAACAACAACCCAGCAGCCTGCGCTGTGGCCTACACATGTTACCGCTGAATTGTATTATTGTTATTCTTTGTATTGGTAGTAATATCAGTATGACAGATATCCCCCTCCCTCGCCCTGACCTGTCACTTGCGTATCAAAGGTGAGCACTGCCCAAAGGACCTGCAGGAGGCTGGTTGGTCTTTGCTCAGTGGGTCATATGTCAAGTACGAACTGAGATGGTGGATGTTTGTAATAGTCATGAGTGGCCATGGCTATTATTATAAGAGGGTGTTCAAATGTGTAATAGCCTCTGATGAACTCGAACCAAATATCCATATTTTATGCAGCTTATATCAGCTTTTGTGGATTTGAAGCTACTGTGTGTGTGTGTGTGTGTGTGTGTGTATGTGTGTATATAAACAGTCACATTGAGGGGCCCTTTCTTCAAATCATTACATTTTAAAATGAAGAAGCTTTTCACTTCAGGTTTGGTTAAAGTGAGGTTATGGTCAGGTTACAGGTTAGGGTTCAGCAAACGGCACCACAGATAACCTTAGAGTTAGTCTAAAAATACATTTATATAAGTCAATGTAATGTATTCCGAAGTCACAGTTAACACCATTCTCTCTCTCTCTCTCTCTTTCTCTCTCTCTCTCTGGTGTGTGTGTTGTGTGTGTGTGTGTGTGTGTGTGTGTGTGTGTGTGTGTGTATCCGTGGTTGTTGAGCAACTCACATTACAATCTGCTGTTGATTATAAACACGGCCATGTGTGCAACTCATGTGCGCTCTCCTCACTGTTGGTCTGCGGCTCTGTCGGAGATTTGCTTATTAAGTTTAGAGGTTAGCGGTGTCCTTGACATGTGCCGCTAGAAGCCTGCTACAGTGAGTCATCAAAGCTAATGGGGGAAGCATGGACAATTTAATCTGGACTGGAGAGCCCTTGATCTGTGATGGTGCCCACTCACTAGGCCTTTTGTTGTCAAATAGAGCACACCCATCCCTGCCCACTCAAGATGTTGGGCACAGATCGCAGCGAAGCACAGCCCCCGAAGACAAAACAGGCATCTCCACCGAACGTTCAAAATCCATGGATTGCTGTGGTTTGATCTGCTCCCTTTACCTCTTAGCTATACCCTGTTTGCCATAGGCCCATTCTTATAGTGTCCAGTATCTGGACATGCATCTCTACCTAGCAACCTGTACCCTCCCTCCCTCCCTGTCTGTCTGCTGTAACCTCCTCTGAACGCTTTAAGAAATCTCTCCTGGAACCAATTGTCTGATCAGAATTGCGGCTTAATGGTCGGCGACTCAGACCAGAACATTCCAGAGGTTCTCTTCCTCAAACATTGGATAGTTTGACGAGCGATCGAGTAGCTTATAGTAGGTACATGGTGACCAGAGGTTACATGCCAGCATGTCACGTCACCACATCTTCAACTGCTTATCCAGAAGTCTGTCTCGCAGGGTATTTCTACTTGTACACATCGGGCCATTCAGGATACCAGTGTCGGGCCAGTGAGACATAGCAGGGTCCAAAGCGGGATTCGAACTAGTATCTGACCTCCGACCACTCGGCCAATGAAAGATTCACACGGGATTCGATCCCACGTTGTTTGACGCACGTTATGTAACCATGCCAGACAGCTATCTCACTCTATCTACTCGGCCGCTAAATACCAGCATCAACAGAGTCAACAGAACGGTCGGAATGACTCCTAAACGTTAGCACGCTATGCTTCAGCTTACCTCATCAGTTTCAGACTTGCGATTAGCACGAGCTAATGTGGCATTTATGCTTTGATATGCAATGTGAAGAACCTCAGAAAATAGCCAGCTCTTGAATTTGGAGGCACCATTGGCATTTTGTAAGAGGTGGTTGCTAACAGTTGGCTCCACGAGACCTCGATGAGTTCATTCATAGCCCAAATGAGCTTTTTTTATCTCTGTTGATCACATCTATGCTGGTGTCATGAAATCCTCCGAGTTGAACAACAGAAGTACATCAGCCTGCCGGCATTCCTTATTGTTCTGCTAAAGAGATGAGGGATTGTTGAGATGTGACCATGTTTCATGGTTAAACAAAATGTTGAATACCACTAGCGAGCATTACACAACAGCTTATGTTAACATTTACCCTGCTTGGAACAAAACAGAGCATTTTCAAGATATTGTGTGCGGTCTCATCTGTTTATTGCCAAACACTGCGAGGGGAGTGTTCACAAGTCAACACGCCAGTAAACATGCTACCCTTTATCAATAGATTTTGACGAAGATCTTGATCCTCGGGCAATGTTAGCACAACAACGTGATGTGTATTGTTTGTTTGTTTTCACAGGAGAACAGGTGGTCTTTAGAGGTGCTGGGCGGTGAATAGGGTGGACACGCAGACTGTTTCTACGAACCCAGAGTGGCTGAAACATAGACACACCTCTGATGCCTCTGGCCAGACTGAGCTCATGGTGTGTGGCCTGGCCAAACAGTGCAGTGTTGCTACAGACAAGAAAGCCCACTCAGGTGAAGGGATCTGTCCGAAGAGAACATTTTGCTCACAGGATTTTAAGATTAAATGTCCTAATCTTTGGATTCGTATTTCCTGCTCGTGCCTGTATGTTCTGTTCAGGATGTCGTGGGCCAGAAGCGTCTTTGTCGGCAGAGTGGACGATCGCAAAACAGCATGGGGAGAGCGCAATGGCAAAAAGAGGAAGGACAGCTCATCACTGTGCAACCCGCGCTACATGAGCTGCCTGAGGGACCCCGAGGACCTGGAGCCCTCTAATACGGCCCCTCAGCATTACCAATGCACCGCAGGCACCAGCGGGGGCAACTTTGGCCTGCGCTGTGGCTGGCAGGAGGACCACTACGGGAAAAGGATGGGCGGCGCTGGGGACCTGGGTCTGAAGGCGGTGGACCTCGGTTTTGACGATGGCGAGCTGAAGGGAAGGAAAGACGAGGAATCGGGGGAATTAGCCGAAGGCGGCTGCAACATGACAACTGCTGCCGGCTGCTGGAGGCGACTGGCGTGGATTTTCCAATCCAAGAAGTTTCAGTCCGCCAAGCTGGAGCGTCTGTACCAGCGCTACTTCTTCAGGCTCAACCAGAGTTCCCTGACCATGCTGATGGGGGTGCTGGTGGTGGTGTGTGGGGTCATGCTCATCTTCCACTGCATCCACACGGCCCCCGATGTGGCGTACGTTTCAGTCCTCTGTGTCGCCATGACGCTCTTCTTGGCCATGATGGTCGTGTGCAACCGCAACGGTTTCCATCAGGACTACATGTGGATTGTGAGCTACCTGGTGATCGGGGTGCTGATTGTGGTGCAGGTGTTCGGGGTGCTGATGGTGAACCCCCGCAGTGCCTCAGAGGGCATTTGGTGGACGGTCTTCTTCATCTACATTATCTACACGCTGTTGCCAGTCAGAATGAGAGCTGCTGTGATCAGCGGAGCCGTGCTGTCCACCATACATGTCGTCACCGCCTGGCAGCTCAATCAAGAGGACAAGTTCGTCTTCACACAGGTAAGAGAAAGCATTTATTCTTTATCCTCGTTTCTTTTACTTTGTGGGGCATAGGTTTACATTCTGCTCAAGGATGTCTATAATACTATATTTGCATACTCATATTTGTAGTTTAAGTTGCTCCAGTAATGCCTCCTGCCCTCAAGAAAAGAGAATTTTCTGACGCGCCTCACCGAGTCCTGGTAGGAAACGAAGGCATAACCATCCATGAAATTTCAAATGGAGATGCATTTATGAGAAAACAATTCAAAGATTCCAGGCTCGTGCTTGTCAGGGCCCGCTATTGTCCCCATACAATTGAGCACAATGTTGTTACTGTATTCACCAGTGAAAACGCCCTACTTTCTGTCCCCATCAATATAGGACAAACATTGTGCAGACTCCTCAAACACTTTTCCATGTCAAAGGTGCCGTACTAAAAGTAGATGGTGCCGAAGATCTCGGCAGCTTTTCAAATGAGATTTTTAATGAGCCCATGTTTTGTGCTGTAGGGCAGCTATTGGCAACTCTGTTGGGGTTTGTGGAAGGTCATCGGGGTTGAATGAGCCCATTTAGCTGCATTGTGGAGGAATATCATGATAATGATAGCATGGTGGAGCATGGTGCCATTCATGCTGCAGCTCGGGAAAACAAGGGGGCTATTGTAGTGAAATGAAACGGGGTGGGGTGGGATACTCGAATTGTGCAATGAATTTAATGGAAAACACGATGATTTCTTCTTCATACTGGAAGCTGTATGGAAAAAAATAAAAACAGAATTACGCGTAATGACTTCACCCCCTACTCACTGGAAACATTTATTCATTATGTTTGCCTGCCTGTGTATGAGTTGCTGTAATACTGGTCTCTTAACAACCGAATAGGGACACAAATATAACCTGTAAAGTCCTCTAAAACAGCGATTCTCAACTGGTGGGTCGCGACCCAAAAGTGAGTCGTGGACCCGTTTTCAGTGGGTCGCAAGCCTTTGACTGGGAAAAGAAAGTTTAGAGAAAGATCCTGCGCTTTTATTTTGAAGAGGAATTTTTATGCGTCGGAGTGCCGTCTATTCACACTCCTTAACACCAGGTGGTGATGATGCCCGGTAATGCTAATAGACACCTACCATTTCAAATGTCCTGTGATTGGTCAAGTGCTCCCAGCTAATGTAGGAAATATGGCGCTCACTAACCTTGCAGAGTCTGACAGCCTCAGTGTTTAAGCATGTTGAGAGGATGTGCATAATTTGCAAAAAACATAACATTTTCTACTGAGGCAATAGTGGAAATAATATGTATTTTAGGGGTTAACTGATCATAGTATTTACTGAACGTAGTAAACGCCCATCTAGATCCAACATTTAAATTCTTGCTGTTTTTTTTTGGTATTTTTTGAAGCCAATATCTATTTCTGTCCTAGAATCTGAGAAACAACAAATGCTGATCATCATCTGGCACAGAGGGCATTTTGACATTTCACAGTGAAGTCACTTTCTCCAGTTTCAGGGTCTTGTTGTGAGGGCTGACTCACTGTCACACTGACTTGACTCTTGAATAGAGACACAAATGTTTCTAGTGATAAAAGGCTATGATAAGAGTTAATTTCACATTCACCTCTTTTATTAAATTGTATGTAGGTGTCCTGTTTTTAATGGGGGTTGGGAGTCGGTGTTTCATTCCGTATCTTATTCCTTAAAAATGTTGTACGTGGTCATACAATGACACGCAGTAACTCACACACATGACTCAAACTCGTGGTCCCTGTAGAAAGACGTTATTGGTTTTCAATGCCAAATATGGCTGTTGAGCAACCAATTGAATGTGGAGCCACTGGGATTACGGCAATATTGACATAACTCCACTGGTCCGGTGAGCTTGTGTGTTAAGTGCCCCAGACGAGACTGGGTGACTTCGGGCTCACTGGACTGTTGCCTGCATGGTCGGGATGATGGACCACTGCCCAGCCCCGGGGCCTAGACCCCCAACTCAGTGTGTTCCAGCTCTGTGAGCAATCAATGGTGGGATATGAGTTAGTTGCTGTCTCTCATGGGCTTCTAATGGAGGAGAAGGAACAGTTTGTTGTTTCATGCTGTTTTCAAACGGATCCAATCCGTCATGTCGTGTCTGTCTGCATGTCTGGATGTCGATATTAAATCTTGAGAGCTGCATCGGCTTTATGCTTGACATGTGTAATGCTTATAGCCCAAGGAAGCACAGTGTCAAGTTTGGTGCATTGATAAACTCAAAACTAATGACCTTTGAGTGAACAGGAGACCAGTGCTGTTTAGCAGCACTGACTGGGATTCATCCCCGTGTGACACTGGCAGAACAACCGGGTGTAAGGTATGCTGGCACTGTGCCAGATCTACAGCAGCAGGTCTGTAGATAAAAAGAAATTGAAACAATACTTGGGAATTTGTGATGGCATGTATTCAAGTCAACAAGAGTTCATCAATCAACCAATAACCCTCATCCAAACATCACTGGCCTATCTGAGGAACAGCAGAGCAGGCTTTGGCAACACTGGCCGTGCCATGTTAGTGTGGTCATGGTTGACTTAAGGATGGAGAACAGATTCATGAAAGAGTTGAGGAATACAAAGAAATGTGCTTGGTGATGATCCAGAATCCAGTTGGTAGGTGGTTTTGTTTAGGGTCAGGGAATAAGTGTCTTTGACTGAAGTATAAATCCTCATCACTGTCTGAACTTGTGGAACATTTATTATACTTACGGAAATGTGGTATGTCACCACTCTGTTTTTGTGTAGACCACACTGGACCTGATCTTCCAAGGTTCACTGCAGTTAGTTAAGTTCAGGACAGAAACGCATGCATGTCAATCTGTCCGTTCAAGAGGAGGGTCAATCTGACCTCAAACAACTCAACTCACATCTTCCATGACGGTATAGGCTCAACACAAATGGGTTCTCAGGAGATAAGGGAGTCGAACCGCCTAAGCACAGAAGTAGCACTGAAAGCACCAGCGCCGAAAGAGCACTGGAACCAGTTTGGAGGAAAAGGGGCATCGGTTCTCATCGTCCCGCAGGCCTCTCTGTGCCCCCCAGTCTTGGTATTTTCCCCTGCAGAGGTGTTCATGCAGGATCAGAGCTGAGACGATGGGTGAGCAATGATAGCAGGAACAAAGAGGGTCTTTGTGAGAGGCTAAGTGGGAGATATGGAGGGGAGTGGGGGGGGGGGGGGGGGGGACGATNTGCTAACAAAAGGGGGGGGGGGGGGGGGGGGGGGGGGGGGGGGAGACAATCTGGGGACAATCTACAGTGGTGACAAGAGGATGACCACGGACAGAGAGTATGCAATAATGCCCGACTGTAAAAGATCTGCCAGTCTGTTCTCTCGTCTCTCTTTTTCTCCACTTTCCTCTCCTCTGAGTCATAAGTCCATTCTTACAAAATCCCTCACAGATCGAGTGGCCTTTTATTACGGCCTGAGACTGAGCTCACACGACTCATGGGGGATTGCTCCCCCCGATAGCCCTCTTTCACGGCTCAGCTCTGAAGCCCCCCCCCCCCCCCCCCCCCCCCCGCGCTCACGGCTGCAGAGAGATGAAGGTGTAACTGTTCTGAGGAAGTTTCACTGCTTCTTGTTCACTTGAAGTGTCTCTGCTGCCCTGCAGGCACAGGGTTCAGAGAGGGATCTCACTCAGTCTGCTGTTCAGATCTATCAGAGGGGATCATCTGAAAGACATTTCACATGGTCGAGAGTTGACCCGTATATCGACGACCATTGTACGTCTGACTCTGAACCCTCGTTTAAAGGCATATCTTGCAGGATTTGTCCGTCGATGTTTGTGTGCCGGTTGAGAAGTGAAGCGAAAGGTAACGTCTGGGTATAGAGGCAGCAGGAGACAGGACATGGATTATATTGCGGAGATCATGTGTTTTTGTTTACATCCTAACAACACAGCCATTGGCTCTTGAATAATAAAATGCTCTTGGGACTCATTGTCTTTCCAAGTTTACGGCTTCCTTGGCATCTTGCAGTCAATTCCTCCATATTCTCACTTGGGCTCACGCACGTATTCTGTGGCGTTTCTGTCGGGGGGGGCATGCTGGGAAAAACTCCGGAGAATGTGCAGAGCAACAGACGTCCGCGATAGTTTCGAGACACTCTAAAAACAGCAGTTCCGTCCCGAGGCTCGCACCTCAGGTCATCCGATGGCCCTACATTGTCCATGGGCGGGAATGCGAGTGCGCATGTTTGTTTTATCCTTGCGTGTAACAGATACCTGTAACACACCGTCAAGGTGACTTTCAGTAGGACAACTGGTCCAGGGTGCGCCCACCTCTCACTGTGTCTGTGCAGGGTTTGAACTAAGCCCAGCTCACAGTGACTCTCGGAGGATAAACCATTTGGAGTTTGGTTTTAGATGGTGGCTACACTGATAAAATCAACATGGCTCTGTTTACTTGGTGTTTGCAAGCCAAACGAGTGAAACAGGAAAGTATTCAAAGTGTGTAACATATACAACATGATCTGTTTGATTGAATTAATAGCAACACTGTAGAGCAGTTTGACCATGGAAATGTGTTGCACTTGTGACTTTGTAATACAGTTTTGTAAAAACGAATGAATTGGTAAAATGGCCTTTGTCTTTCAATATAACATGACTCACATTTATACATGCACATCTTAATCATATAAAAGATGGAGGATCAATACATCAAGAATAATTTAAAGAATTGAATGCTATTACTTATGCAATACTTACATTTACTTTTGTAAGTAATTTTTGATTGATGGGTATTTACACATGTTACTTTCAGGACCTTGACTTTTAAGTTGCTTGACTTAAGGGGAAAAAGAACCTAAACTCTTTGGGTGAAAATAACTTTATTTTTTAAAGTTTGTTGTTGTTTGATTCTCTGACATTTCTGCTTGTTCCTCAGAAATGTTCCATAGATGTGTTGTCACTGTGGAATGTGACTGGGCCATAAGCAGCAGACGGTTTGCATTTAATACGTTTCATAACCTTGTGTTTATAGCTTCTAATGGTCCAGTGTGAAATATTTAGGTGAAATTGATCTATTGGCAGATAACTCAATATCCCCCACAGAGGCCGTCATGCTGCACCACCATGTTTTTACAGTTGCCCAGGATTGAGAAACGGAACACTTTTTGAGTTTTAATGATAACTGAAGGCTGCCAAAGGTTATTTTACATTCAAGGACTGAAGTTGTTGAATGGATCAGAGGAAAAGCCATTAAAATCTGCTGTGGGTGCAGAGCTCGAAGCAGATACAGATTGTTTTTAACTGTCTTTATCTTTGCAAAATGAGTTACTTATCAGCATTTTGAAAATTCATGGATCTTGATTTTAAAAAATGGCCATATTTAGCGGACTGATATAAGTGTGTGGGGCTTTGGAGCAGCTTGATTGAATTTAAAGGGACCGTTTTCCAGGAGTGTGCATGTCTGTCTTGGGATTCTGGAGATTCACCCAAACTTCAAACTTTCACCGTGGATAAAACCCTTTTGTTTTTGTGTACTTTGGAAGAATCACCTGACTGATGATTTCAACTCATGGCGCCAGGCACTCGGGCCATGGCTGGAAGACAGACACACCTCTCCATATCTTTCCATCCTCCACACGTACACACACACACACACACACACACACACACACACACACACACACTGACAAAGACTGCCTAAAACAGACTGATTTGGGACTTCCCCCGTGACTGACCACCTGTCCCCCGAGTCTCTGTCATGTCGCTCGCTCTCGATGACACAATGACTAACTTAAATATGTTATTGGCATTTGGCGCTGAGCTCAGACGTTTTGCTTTGATATATGTTTTCTCATAACTTAAGTATGAACAGCTGTGTGTCTGTATGTGCCTTAAGGGGGATTATGTGACATACCATGCCATTGTTTTGCCCCAAGAATTCATATCTAGGCGGCATGAAAGATGTCATACGTGGATTAACAAGGGACCATGCAAACAAAAGTTCCCCACCTATGTGTAGCAGGGTATATTTGGACAATCAAATCCCAGCTCCGAAAGGAGGAGCTGTTGACGGCCAGGTCGTGAAGACAGCCAAGTCTCCAAGGTACGTCTAGTCTGCCCTTTTGTTATTATGTGCCGATCCAGAACAAGAGGAAAAACCTGTTCCTTGGGCTGATTGTTATGGGGTCAACGAACCTGGGACGAGTGGAAACATACTGATCCCTCAGTTTAACACCGGTGAAAAAAGATACCAATCAATGAAATGTCAGCAGCATGACCGAGACGTGCATAATGCATTCAGGCCAGAACACTGCTGGTGTTGCATAAGGAAAAACATGAAAAGCAGCCATTGACCTTTTTGCAATTATTGATGATGTTTTCTGGAAAGTATGACAACAGCAGTGGCTAATGCTCACCAGCTCTGCGCAGTGACAGTGGATACATTTGATTCTCTACTTTGTACATTTTATTTATTTGATCAACTCATACCTCACGTGTGTTAAAGGTGCAGTGTGTACGATTTTGGTCATTTTTGTCACTTCTGAAAATATTGCAAAACAATGACATACTGATATTTTCATGAATTTATGATCTCCTAAATGTAACAAAAAAAAGTTTTTATTTAATGTATATTTACATGAAGCGGGAGTCCTCTCTACAGTGGGCCGCTATGTTTTTACAATAGCCCAGCAGGGACATACTAAGCACCTTTTGAGTTTCAATGACAACTGTGCATGTTCAGAAGGTTGAGGTAATGGATACAACATGCAACCTCACCTCTAGATGTCACCAAATCGTACACACTGCACCTTTTAATGTTCAGAAGATCAGACACTAGAATGGTCTCTTGTATGTCATGAAAACGAGCACAAGGGAACGCTCCAAAAATGGTTGTTTAACGGCGACACCTATGGCTGCAAAGTAACATGCCATCAGCATTGGATCAGATTGCCCACATTGCCCTGCTTGCTTTCGCCGGGTTGTGTTTGTTATCTGTTATCAACAAGAAGAAAAGAAACACAACAACAAAGTCAGTCAGTAACCATGGCCTGCCTACGCCACCCCCCCTCCCACACACACACACACACACACACACACACCCACACTGCTTCTAAGCCACTGATAGTGGAGTTAGAACCAGTGAGCCAGCATGACTTCCATTCAGAGCAGGAGATTGAGGGCAGCTGTGGAGCCAGTGTCGCCCAGTGTGCACACACAGTACAGGAGCGAAGAGGACTGACAGGAGCAGAGCTGTTGCCTGTGACCTTACAGGGGCTTTGGTCCTCTCCTGTCATGCTGTGCACTCTCAGCGGGCGTCACCTGTTCTAAGCGCTTTTGAGGGCGTAGGTGGAGTGTGTGTTGTGACGGTTTGCGGGTCACTTGTTCCCTTCCTCTCTGAGTTATCATGAGTGTTACCCCTTTCCCACCAAACTGGTTCCAGTGCCTGACTTAGCACCGGTTCTTTGCTTTTCTTAAAACTGGTGCCAATCCAGGCTCCAACTCCTCGCTGGTCTACAGCCAGGAAGAAATAGGTCAGCGGGTGGGGGTGGGGGGTGGGGGGGGGGTTACTGTGACCAACAACATCTGCAACCAACATCTGTGACCAACAACATCCGGCATGTTTTTAAAAAGACGGTCCAGCGACTGTCACGACATAATAACAATGATGATGATGGATTCGATTCAACTGCAGTGATTTCGGAGGAGACCCAGGTCGTCCTGGCTCCACGATCCTCCTCCCGAGTCCAAAATACATTTGAGGGAGCAGCTCGAACCAGGGTTTGATCGCATCCATCTCTCGCTGGATGCGTCAACTTCATTTTCTTTTAGTTTGACCCGTTTCACAATTCCCGACCACAGGCCGGTGAGGGCAAATGAGTAAATCGGAGCAACTTTTATTAGCTTTGGTAACTGCCCGTTGCCTCACCGGCATTAATAGTCATTTTCCAATGCACCTTTAAATACATGACACCCCATACCATTTCTCTTTACCCAGTGTCCAGTTACTGGATATACACCTGCATGATGTGAACAAAACCCGAGACAAGCGGAGGGTGTGAAATTCACGGATGTGAGCATCTCACTCAGCTGCCATCGAATGGTGAGAATCCATCGTCGGGTGCCAAACAATGTACGAGCTCAAACAATAGATCTCCCAACCTCTTCCTCTGGAGAAAGCACTTGTGACTCATCCGCTTACCGAATTACAACCTCAGGCAATGATGCAAACCCTAAAAACCTCTGACAACTTGGGTGGGAGCGATTAGGATTTGAGATATGGGAAATTTTGCTCTTAAAATACAGTCAATGATAAGGGAAATAATAGCCCCGGCTAATAATAGCGAGTCAGGGATGAGGAAGTGCAGGCTTCTAATAACGGCTCGTGGTTTACGAACAACTTGACTCTCCGCAAAAGTAAATACGGGGATTTAAGGCTGAACAGCCGTGGCAGGCGTCCAAGAGACATATATTACAAATCCATTAGCAGTGTTAAATGTTGATCTGTGCGGCATGCAAGGGCCCCCCCCCCGCCCTCCCCTCCCCTCCCCCTCCCCCTCCCCCGGGCTTTTCAGCAGGGTACTTTTGTTCTGGATGCCTGCTCGGCGTGTCGCGCCGTGTCGCGGTGCTGCCGACAGGAAGGTGAGCGGCCGTCCGTC
>JAFBJT010109581.1:26511-37311 GCA_016785325.1 Chascanopsetta lugubris
TCATAAAAAAAAACTTCTAAATAAATGTTTTTTTTTCCTGCATCCCTATGTGGGTCCCAACCAACCAGTTAAGGATCACAGACCTAATAGAACCCTATATTCATCAGTTATCATTGAAACGCAAAAGGTTTTTAGTTCGTCCCCTTTGGGCCATTCAGGTATAATATGTTGATTCAATATGGCAGCCTCCGCAGAAAGGATCTGCTCCTAAAGTAAATCTCAAGACCGCATTAGTTAATGGGAACAACCATTAATATATTCATGTGAGTCTGCGGTACTGAAAACACCACAAGGGTTATTTTTTGTGCAGTGATTCCATGTGTCTCACAGTCTTTTTCACATTTCCCCTGAGTGATGTCAGATACAATAACAAGCCCTCGGTCCCATGATGTAATTTCATACACTCACAGGGTTAATCTGAAGGAAGTTACTCACTCCACCATGTGCTTTCACAGGATTCTCCCACCGAAGTGAACAGAACAGTGTAAAAAGCTTCTCGTCGTCATTTATTACCCCGGCTCTTTTCACACCAAGACAGAAATCCTTTCTTCAAGTTCACAGACAGACAGACAGACAGACAGACAGACAGACAGACAGACAGACAGACAGACAGACAGGCAGACAGGCAGGCAGACAGACAGCACTACCTGCTCTCTCTGGGATGATGTGTCACCAGCACCTTCATGTTGTAAAGCTGAGCTCTCACCTGCATTCAGCTTGTCTGAATCACATTTCCCTGAGTCTTTGTTTGGGTGTGTAGCCTGTGAGCGCCGAGCCCCCGACCACCAGGACACCGTGTTTACAGCACTGACACATATACGGTGGCAGCGCCGCTCATGCTTTTCAGACCCTATGTGCTGAAACTCTACACGAGCGCTTTTATTCCCAATGCGAAGCTTCCGCGGGATCCGGCTTCACTCACATGTCACATACGTGAAGTTTCTGTGTGTGGATGGGTTTCACTCTCTCTCTCACACACACTCACACACAGACACGAGTTCAGTGTCAGCTCGCGCTTGATTGGGCATCTCGCAGGAGAGAGGAGGACGACTCGGGTGGAAGCCGTCACCAAACTCCTCTCGTGTTTGTACTATAACCTGTTGTTCTCGTCCTGGTATTGATCCGTGTGTTTTATAGTAAAAGTCAACACTGCGCTCGGTTGGGAAACAGAACAGGAAAGGACAGTCGGAATAACCACGTAGTGAAACTAAGCTCTCGTATGTTTGTTTTTTCAGTACGCATATTATTTTTCTAGCACCAGACATTTGGTCTGCGCGTGTTTGTTCGCCTCATTGTTTAAAGGTGCAGTGTGTCGGATGTCGTCGCAGTCTAAGTTTGTCCATTCTGTGCTACTGTACAAACGTGGTCATGCAACTATTTTTCAGACAAAGTCGCACATTTGGGTGGTTAAACAATTGTAAAAAAAATATCTATAGAATTGCGTTGTAATTCTATTTCTAATGGACTGAAATCAGACACACTGCTCCTTCGAATCATGATTTAATTTTTGAAACTAGAATCCGATCTAATTCTCACCACACCGGACCTTTAAAGCCGCGCTCATTTAAATTCTGTCTCTCGGCGTTCACAGATTAAAAGCAGTGTTTCATCGATCTCTGTCAGAGTGGGCTGGTGGCCTTGGCCTTGTGCTTAAAAGGAGAAATGGAGGCGATCGCCCCAGAAATTGGAATTCCTGCATGTTTAGCTCACAAGTCAGTCGCCCGGGTTCCAGGCCTGCTCTCCCTCACGTAGTCCGATCCGGCGGAGGAGTGGACGGGGCCGACTGCTTTGTTAGGCTAATGAAGCAGATCTCATGTTCTCGCAGCAGCGGCGTTGTAATTGCAGCTGTGCCTGCGAGGGTGCGAGTGGACAGGAAGTGGAGGGTTAGCGAGTGCACAGCTGGGAGGAGTGGGTCATGACCCCCCCCCCCCCCCCCCCCCCCCCCCCCCCCCCCCCCCCCCCCCCCCCCCCCCCCCCCCCCCCCCCCGCTGGGAGGAGTGGGTCACGCCCCCCCCCCCTCCACCCCCACCCTCCCCCTCCCCCTCCTCCCCCCTTCCCCTCACCCTCCCTCTCCCTCTGTGTCCATGCAGCCAAACACTGACCCTCGACCACGGTGCAGCCAAGACCGTACTCACACACGACAAACACGTACTCACGTCCTATCTCAGCTTTGTGTGTCGTGCAATAGCACAGTTAAAGGGCCAGTGCGTGACATTTCGCGGTGAGTGAGAAGAAAATGTAAAATCACCATTCTCGCAGGAAATCACCTGAATGTACAAATAATTGTTTCACCGTGGAAATGAGAAGCGGGTCCTCTCCACAGAGGTCAACGTGTTGCTCCGCCCAGTTTTCACAATGGCCTACAAAGGAAAAACCAAACACCTTTTGGAATCACAAAGATAAGTGAAGCTGCAACTGGTTCTCCTGCATTCTTTGAGGAGAAAGGTAGTGTGAGGGGTATTCCGCGCTAACATACAAAGTCTCCACCAGGTGTCACTAAATTCAACACACTCCACCTTTAGGTGTTATTTAATGAGTGACAAACTTTTCATGACTCACTTGCTTTAAACAGAGTGGTTATTGGTCTGTGTATTACCGTACATTGCTCTTTCAGTTTGTTTTTGAAGAAGGTGATGACGTGAATGTCCCCCAGCTGTGTATGAACTCATGGTCAGGACAAGCTATTTAAAGACCTCCCATAGGAAGTAATGCATATGTGGTTATTTTTCACTGATTGCTACGTCATCCTGGAACAAGTTGTTCAATGCTAGAAGCAAAAGAGCACTCACGTGATATGAGTTTGCACACCTGCGTTTATTTAAACAAATTTTGTGGCTGTTTCTGACTTTTACTGAGACAGGAAGTGATATGAATGAGGAATATCCCAGAGGATACATGCTCTAGTGTTTCCCCCTTGGTTCACAGCGCTCACGTGCGCGCGGGATAAACGCTCTCACAAATGCACGCGCTCGGAGGAGGCGTGGGGGGGGCGGGGGGGTGGGTGGGGGGGGGGGGGCAGGCGGACGGACAGGGGGGGGGGGGGGGGGGGGGGGGGGGGGGGGGGGGGGGGGCAGACGGACTGACACAAACACTGAGAGGGGTAGAAGTCATGTGTTTCTTTGAACGACAACAGTCGTCATCAGAACTGAACTATTACTTTCTGGGAGAGGGTTCACGTGAACGAGCGCACTCAATGACATGTTGACGTGTGAATAAGATATACAACGACTTATAATGTTTTTTGGTTTGTTTAATAAAAGAACAAGGTATTGACCTGTCTGTAGTGATCTGGCGCTGTTAGGGGAAACACTGTGCTCTAATTCAGACATTTATACAAATTAGGTGGGGTTAGTCACCAATAAGACGGATAATTATAATGATAATAATAACTTACTAATTAATAAGAGTTCCACCTATTTGTATTGCAGCTACGAAATGAAATAGTTTCATGAATTCATGTCCAGTAGTTTGGCTCCATTCACAGTACATCCTCTGTTGTAGGATATCGCTGAGTGTATCTGAGCGATACAGCACTGATATAATAGGATGTCGAAGGAGTCGGTGAAATGATCATAACTTTGGACCCAAGACAAAAGCTACTTATCAAATAAGAGCGGGTCATTTTAGCTTCTGGCTCCAGGATATTTTGGGAATGTATTTCGGGATCTGTGCCTCTGACAGATGTGCGGCCTGGGTCCAGCTCAATTTAACTTTGCCTCCGCGTTTCACAAAGATTACCACGTGCACGGCCTCGCCGGTCGCCTGAGACCAATTTTGGTTTGGCCCGAGTCACAACAAAAACAAAGCCCAGATTCCAGATGGCAGAGGCCCAGGGTGGCACGGAAAGCAGATCACTCACCCCTCTGCAACATTCATCTTTAGAGGGAAGCGCATCTGACATACGTCGCTGAGCGCACGTGAATCCGAGCCTCCGGTGGATCAGGACCGGTGCATCCCCGTCTATGATTACCACGCTGGCTCCTCGTGTCCTCTTTTCAGGCTCTGATCAACACCGTGCGACTGGGAAACATTTGAAAAACTCCACATGCCAATTAAAGGTCATGTGCTGGAGAGTAGACCCCCGCGTCAACTGCAGTGTCAGTCCCCCGAGCCCGAGTGTTGCCCTGTGGGATGAAGCTCTCTGGCCTTTCAAAGTTTAAACTTCAACTTTAGTGGAGCTCAGCGTCGGTGAGGTATCTGAACTCATCTTTCCGTCAGCGCAGGCCTTTCCAGGTCAGTGATGATCTGAAATCAAGCCTCTTTTTTTTTTTCCTCCAATACGTTTGTTGTTATTACCTTTTTAGTCTCCCTCGTTTATGTGCATCATCATCTGAACTAATATTAGGTACAAATTGTTGTTTTCACAGTCTTGGCCTCCACTTATACTTTTGCAGAACAAGAGCTAAATGTCTTTTGAGAAGCAAATGAAGCAATATGTAACACAGCGGAGTGCTCTGTCAAGGCCTAAGACTTATTTTGTCACATGCGAATTCACTTAAAGGTCCAGTGTGTCAGATCTAAAGATATTACAAAACAATTACATACAGATATTTTCATGATTTAATAATCGCCTCAATGTTTTTTTCCATTACCCCTGAGTTTTAATGACGACAGAAGTCGTTCAGAAGGGCGAGGTGACTGATCCTGAGTGGGGCACTTCCCATATCAGCTGGCACTGGCATTCTCTAAAATAACAATTATGAGCGAGAGTACTACACAATAGTAACAATCAATACATTGACCCTGTCAGTGGCATGATGAGTTCAGTGTGTTTATGAATTGATCGCGACCCTGCGGTGAAACCCCGAGGGCGCACATGCGCATTCCGCCACGCTGGTGAGTGAGGAAACGTGTTCCAGTGGGACATTATTGGAGATGAAATGGATTAGCCGTGTGTATACCGAGTGAAAATCTTTCCCATCCCCTTCCCTCACTCCTTCCTCTCCGTGCTGTCCGCCGGCCTTTGCTTTGTAAAGCACCTTGCCGGGGCCGCACCTTATAAGCCAATGTTTGGACTCCTTCTAACTCCACTGCCAAGCGGTTCCTCCTCCAGTGAAGGCTGAGAGAGGCCTGTGTTGGAGAGGACAAACGCCTGCAGCAGACTTCAATGGGAGACGGTCGAAGTCTGGCTTAGTGGTGATGAAGGGAATGGCAGTGTGCTGCTGCACGGTGGGAGGCTGCTCCCGCTCCCTCCCTTTGCATTGCAGTTATTGGGGGGGGGGGGGGGGGGGTGTCTCTCTTTTTTCCTACAGGGGGGGGGGGGGGGGGGGGGGTCGGCGACGAGGCACTGGTTTTTTAGGTCCAGGTGATATAAGAGTGCAGCAACAGACGCTACGAGCGTTAAGATGGAAGAGCGGCTGGGCCAGAAGGAAACTCAGATACACACACACACACACATACACGCACACACGCAGAGCTCTCTGTGGCAGATTTATTCTGAAAGCCTTGTTGAATGCTCTTGCCCCTAATCTCCAGACGGTGCAGTGACTAAACATATAACTAATGCATTAACACAAGCTTTGTTCATCATCTTTTGCCCCACGCTCGCTGGAGTTACACTAACTCTGAGCCATCAAGCTGTTTCGCTCGGCTGTCGTTACAGCTCGGAATAAGCTCAGCTTGACTTTTAGAAAAAAAACTGAAAAAAAAACTGCCAAAGCTTTTTGGGGCTTTTTAAGGCAGTTTCGGTGGATTTTGCAGATGCGTGTGTGTGTGTGTGTGTGTGTTGTGTGTCTGCCGTGGCGGAGTAGCGGTCAAGGCCGATTCCTGCTGCTGCATCAGAGCGTGCAACGGACGTTCACCTGTTGCCAGGGCACCGTTGTGAGCTTTCATCCATATTTAGGTTTGAGTGCATCGCTCTGAAGCTACGCCTCTAAAGCGCAGGGAGGGGAAAGTGCTGACCGCACGGTTTCGAAGATCCTCATTTACTCTTTTTGTTTTCCTGCTTTACCTTGGAAAACAATGGACAGTGTTTCTGAGCACATACACACCGAGGGGCGACCTCCGGTGCAGGCAGAAGCACGCGGGGAAAGTGAAAATACTTGCAGTTCACAGGGTGGCCACTGGGGGGCTGCGAAAGGGAGGGGAGCAAATCCCCAAGGGGTGCTAATGGAAAACGCTTAAAAAGCGAGTGGAGTCGGGCCGAGCGGTTACCGGGCAAAAGGGGCAGCGGTGATCAATGAGCCCCCCGAACTAATCACCGCACCAGAGCGCCAGACTCAGCATGGCGCTCAGAGCAGGCGAAGGCTCAGCCAGATGTGGCTTGCTCTGAAACACCTGATCCTCGATGGTCCAATGACGAGACCCCTCGCGCCTCCCGACCGCCCTGATGTGAATCATTCAGAGTTGACTGACAGTTTGCATCAGCCATTCTCTTTCATCCTGCATCAAAGGGCTTATCGGTCTTTCCTGAAAACCCCTTTGAAGGCTGCGTCTGAATCCCTCAGAAATCAAAATAAAACAGAATGGCGGCGCAGTCTCCCCTCTCTCTCTCTCTCTCTCTCTCTCTCTCTCTCTCTCTCTCTCTCTCTCTCTCTCTCTCTCTCTCTCTCTCTCTCTCTCTCTCTCTCTCTCTCGCCCCCTCCGTCCGCGCCGGAGCACGATTCAATCCCGCACCTGCAAACCATCAGCGTGTTTATTTTCTCACCGCTCGCCTCCCTAATCTGGTTTGGCTATTTGTTTTCGGTGCCATAGGAAACTACTCCCGATTCTCTCCCCGAGCAAAGAATGGAATTCGCCTGCCACTGTCCTGTGGCCACGGTGTTGTGTTTCAAGAACAGCTCGTCGGAGATTGTCTCCGTCTTGTTGTGACAACAGAGGGCGAGTTCTTTGTATACAGTGTAAATCTTATCTCGGTGTGGTTGTAAACAGCCCAATGTCGCACAGCGAGTGTTTTTCTCCCTTTTTTAGTGGGGAGTTTTAAAGGTCCCGTGTGCGAGATGGAGATGCAGTTATTTCCCGGCTATTAGCAGAAATTGAATTCAAAACAATTGGAAGATATGTTATAATAATCAGCTGAGTGTATAAACTGTGAGACCTTCATGTTTACATCAGGAGTGAGAAGGCCGCGACCATGTTTTCACTGTAGCCAAGAACGGAGAAAGCAAACACATGTCGAGTCTTAATTATAACTGAAGGATCTCACATCATGTCATATGATTCTCATACATGCTCAGAAGGGAAGGCAGAGGGGACGGGCAGTTAGCTGCAATGTCAGACTTCACCAGGAGATGTCACCAAATCCCACACACTGCTCCTTTATTAGATTAGTGAGGCGCTGTTTGATTTATTGTCATGCATGCGAGGCGCGCATGTGCACACATTGTTTTCTCTCTCTCTGTTTTTTTTGCTCTTTCTTTCTCTCCTCCTTTCTTTCTTTCTCTCTGCCTTAACACAAGCACACACACACACACACACACACACACACACACACACACAGACATGCACTGGATTGGCAACATACCAGCCATGTCTCTTAAATCCTGATGCTGATGATGAGACCTTCAGTTTGGTTGAAATGTTGTTATGACAACAAACTGAAAATCAGCCTTTTTTCTTCTGTGTGTGTGTGTGTGTTTGTGTGTGTTTGTGTGTGTGTGTTTGTGTGTGTGTGTGTTTGTGTGTGTTTGTGTGTGTGTTTGTGTGTGTGTGTGTGTTTGTGTGTGTGTGTTTGTGTATGTGTCGTGCCTGCATATTTTTTTTTCTCATTATTGACGATATCATCTTTAGAGGAACCTCTCAGTTCCGCGGTCATGGGTCAAGTGACTTTCCCAGGCTGGAGTGTGTTTCTGAACATGGAGAGAGAGTGTGTGTGTGCGTGTGTGTGTGTGCGTGTGTGTGTGTGTGTGTGTGCGTGCGTGCATGCGTGTGTGTGTGCGTGTGTCCCTGCTCTGCTCTGTTCTTTGAGATGTAAAGGGGGAAACCCAGAGCTACAGGCTCCATTTCTGTTGCTCCGTCTCAGAG
This sequence comes from Chascanopsetta lugubris, assembly GCA_016785325.1. NCBI lineage: Eukaryota > Metazoa > Chordata > Actinopteri > Pleuronectiformes > Bothidae > Chascanopsetta > Chascanopsetta lugubris. The sequence continues at coordinate 34,474 of JAFBJT010109581.1, forward strand.
AGAAATCACTAACAGACTGACTTACCACACTCATCCATGCTGACACGCAGGCACACACACACACACACACACACACACTCACACACACACGCACACACACACACACGCACACACACACACACACCAAGCAGCACGGAGGAATGCTTTCAGAGTTGATGACCCCGCAAAGCCAACTGTATCTGAACTTCATTTGCTCAAGCCGGAGATAATGCCGTGTTACAGTTCATGCTTGCACCATTCTCAGACGCTCACTGTTGGAGCCAACATGGTCTCTCCCTGCCCTGCGCACACAGAGGGCGCTCAGGGTCTCAATCTGTACGCGCAAGTCCGATTTAAAGTCACAGGCCGGACGAACGTGCCCCTCCCCCCCCCTTTTTCCCCCAATGAATCTGACTGCTTTTCATTCGATTCATCAACCGTGAGGTGAAGTATTGAACCTCGCCGCGCTTTGAGGCCTCTGGATTTGTGAGTGTGACATGAGGAGAATGTCGCTGTGCCGAGCAGCCACGCGAGGCCGCGGCCGTTATCTGTCACCCCATCGCATCGAATAGCTCCTCGGATGTTTGAGGAATGTTTGAGCGCACTGTGTAAGTCCTACGACAGCGTGAGTGTTATCAATTTCTTTTATTGACCTCACCCGGGTCAGAGAGAGTTCACGCTCTTCCTCTGATGTGACACGCGCATACTTGGCGGTGCTCGTGTGTCGTTTTCCCTCCCTCTCCAGACTCGTTACAGCCGTGTTTATGTGTGTGTGTGTGTGTGTGTGTGTGTGTGCGTGTGTGCGCTTTCAGATCAGAGCCAACGTGCTGATCTTCCTGTGCACTAACATGATCGGGATATGGACCCACTACCCCGCCGAGGTCTCGCAGAGACAAGCCTTCCAGGAGACCAGGGGCTACATCCAGGCCAGACTGCACCTGCAGAGGGAAAACCAGCAGCAGGTGAGGCCGCGCACGCGCGCGCGCACTGGTGACGACGCAGCCGCCACGTGCGCGCGGGCGTCGCACTCGAGGACGGGAGCTGCGGTCCACATCCTGTAGGCAAACAAAGCGCGCGGAGAGAAATGCAAAAGAGCAACAAATGGGTGTTTCCATATCCCGGGCTGATTTGTTTGCCTCAGCGTGAGGTCAACAATATGTTCTGGAGTACAACACATGCAGTATCTCCCCGTCTCTCTATTTGACTAACACGTTCCCACGCCGATGCCAACGAGGCAGGGTGACTCACTCAGCCTCCCGACAGTGGAAAGTCGAAAATGAATGGGCACTTTTTTTCAGTCCGTCTTTAATTTCCCTCTCTCTGTCTCTTCCCACCTCCCTCGCGCGCACCGTCTCTCAGGAGCGCCTGCTGCTTTCAGTATTGCCGAGGCACGTTGCCATGGAGATGAAGGCCGATATCAACGCCAAGAAGGAAGATATGATGTTCCACAAGATCTACATCCAAAAACACGACAATGTCAGGTAAACACCGAGTGACGTGCGCACACGCGCGCACGCGCACACGCACACACACACACACACACGCACTCGTGCGTGTGGCGTTACATGTACACGAACACACCCGCGCACCCGTGACAGTGTCGGAGAGAACTTCATGGGTGCTGTGCTGCAACACCAGTCACTTTGACCTCGCTCCACTGTCGGATGTGTCACTTACGCACAGTCGCTCCAACAGCTATTTCCCTGACAGGATGTATTATGCATGTTGTTGTTTATTGACACCGACAGCAGCGGCTGCTGTAAGGAAAGTGAGCGCAGCTCACTGCTGCGCTCTCCGAGGTGAACGGTGGGAGGCGAGCCCCGAGTTCACCGGAGCCCCGTCTCAGTCCTCGCCGCAGGACTTCACCTCCCCCAAGTGGGAATAAATGAACTCCAACAGATTCTAGAAAGTTCCCGTCCATGAGGCCGCCATCGAGCACAGCCACTGCTCCTCAGACTGTCACCGCAGTGTCCCCACATCGGAACAGGAGAAGCGTTTCTCATCTCTTGTTCACTGTGGCTCGTGGAGTCGAGTGCGAGCCGCGCTGTTTTATACAGGAAGCTAGAAAGGATTAAGCCAAAATGTGCTTTTATTTTGAAATGCTCTCATTTCCTGTGTGTGGTTCCGGCATGCTTCATGTTCACATGCTGCGTCCGGGTAGCCTCCCCTCGCTTTCTCGGCCATCAAAATAAAAGTCCCACTTTAGAAAACCACCCCCATTCGTTTCCAGTCCAATTTGCTTTTGAAAAGAGTGTGAACTGTTTGTATTTATGCAAATGGGATGCTATTGTCTTCAAAACAATACTCGCTGATTTTCAAGCATTATTATTCTTCTTAATTTTTGTGTGCAGAATATTAAATTATTTTTCTGACACACATTTGATCATTTCATTATGTTTGGAGTAATTGTTACTGGAATAAAGATAATATAGATAAAACATAAATAGATAATATGCCAATAAGAAGTTCTCAATAATTTAACAAACAACAATCAACAATCTGGCTTTATTATGTGCCCCCCCCGGAAAAATAATTAAAATACTGAAAAATAAACAAGATGGAAAACATAATGGAAACAATATGTTTTCAAAAAAAAAAAAATGTTCCACAATATATTTTCTTATGCCTGCATGGCTCTTACACTCAAATATTTTCCCTGCAGGCATCTGGTTTTGTCTGCCCACGTTTTGTCAGTTGTTCAAACTCAGGAAAAAAAAGTGCAAGAACAACATCTCCTCCGAAATCAAACAAATAAAATGCACGCTGATTCTACGGCCACTGCACACGTATCGCTAGAGAGAGAGCGAGTGAGAAAAGCTGTTGCGTAATATGCAAAACATAGTGTCTGGCCAATCGGGT
>JAFBJT010109584.1:0-10064 GCA_016785325.1 Chascanopsetta lugubris
TGGGACAACAGATGAAAATCAGATATATAGTTATAAGCAAATCATTTGCAACATGTTTTCAATCCCATTCCTTAAAATCATAGGAATAATTAGTAACATGAATTCAACTTACTTTAAAAATCCAAAGTTTCCATCATATCCCAGCTTGTACGTAGCTTCACCTGAAAGTCAGAAATTCCAATTGTATTATTGGCTTGCGAACGCAACACTGCTAACACCAGTTAGCTTGAAGTAGTGGTGAAGCTGCGAGCTAACCACCTCCCTGGGATCTAACATCACATTATTAAACATTAAAACCATGTCTTTTAAAAGAGAAGGCGACGACGGGAGTCAGTTAAACATCCTGAAGGTAGAATTCTCCTTTGTTTTCATAATTTAATGAAAGAAACCTCAGCTAGGACCTGACGTGGTGTTCTTAGCATCGTGCTAGCTAACCGGAAGCAGTGGCCTGTGTTGAATACAACGGACTTAATCTGGTTATTTCAGTGTTTTAAAAAGACTTTATGTCGTGTTTTAGAAACGTCGTGTCGCAGATCTTTTGTCTAATTTCATCCCTGAAGATGAAGCCGCTCTGATGAAGAACGGAAGGTGAAATTAATATTAAAATTCGTATCTTTTATTCCTAATTCTCTCACCTCTTGGTAGCTAAACGTTGTTTTCTTGTGTTTTGTGCAGATACACGTGTCTCGTGTGTTCGTATCGTCCCGTGTTTGACACCGTGGACATGTTGACGGTTCACAGAAACGGGAAAAGACACCTGGCAGGTGAGTTCACACACATACGGCTGTAGAGGTTAAAGGTACAGCTGTGTGGGATCTAATGACACGTAGTGGTGAGGTTAGATGTTGCAGTTGGACAGGCCTTACCTCAGCTTCCCATTCCAAACATGGAGGAGAACACATGGCGGCCGCCACTGCTCATATGACTCCACAGGTGTGTAGTTTGTCCATTCCCGGCAGCTGTGAAAGCCTGGTTTCAAAACATGGCGCCCCCTAGTGGAGCGGAGCTGCTGCTGCCGTAACTGTAAAGGGCTCATTATAGAGTCTGGTTTCAGGGACCCACAATCACCGGCCCCTTCATGACGAGTTCCGACCCACATCAAGGAACAACTTCTTATGAAAACAAACTTCTGCTACCACCACCTAGTGTTGAGGAGTGTGAATAGAATGCACTTCAATACTTGAAATAAAATCCTCTTCAGAATAAAAGCACTGAAAGGTTTGCGGCCCACCAGTAGGTCACGATACACACTACCAATAGAAATAGTAGTAGTGGTAGCTCAGTTGTACTCACTTAACCTTTCATTAAAAAACCAAAACAACCAATACAAATTAAACAAAGGAATAAGAAAATAAGATCATAGTTTAAAAGTACCCCTGGTACATCCATCATATGTGTGACTGAAGGCTCGGGGACTCAAACCAACAACTTTCTCAATAGTGGACGACCCACTTTTGCTTTTTTTTTAGCTTCACCATCACAAGAATCTGCCATTTTACTTGGATACGAGGATCGTAGCTTATTTCTAGCGATGCTATCTCGCATAAGTACACGAGTACAAGTCTGAAAAGGTTATGTAATTTACTACTGAAGTTAAACAGACTCACGCTGACTCACACCTGAGAATCCACACATACATATTCAGCAACCCCCGTCCAGCTCCTGCTGAGCCATGTAGATTTATACAAAGTCTCACTACAGACTCTCTGAATACAAGTATTGATGCTAATTGATCAATTCATTCTGCCTCCGGGAGTAAAACTGTTGCGTCGACTCAGCATAAACCAACAAGTGTGGTGTTTGTTTTCCACTCCCTCAGGATTAAAATCCTTCTACGGCTGGAAAACGCAGCTGAGGCATGAGATAACAAAGAGGCGACACCAGAACTACGTCCAGGAGGAGGCTGCGGGGCAGGTGGGTAACTGTCACCCACAGTGTTTGTTTGGTTTGTTTACCTTGACAACAAGTCATTGTTTACTTGACTCAGGAAACATGTCCAACGGATGTTGTTGAGAAGAGAAACGGGTACAAATTAATTCCAGTATTTAGGCAGAAAATGATCACAACAAGCTTTAATATTAAAGGTGCAGTGTGGAAGAATTACCGCCATGTTTTTACAGCGGTAAAAGTGGACGTACTAAACATCTTCTGGGTTTTAACGACACCTGAAGTGGAGCACAGCTTCTCCTCATGTTCAGAAGAGTGAGGGTGAGGTGATGATGCAACATGGAACTTCACCTCTAGAGGTCACCACATCCTACACACTGCACCTTTAACATGCAAACAACAAACATCGTCTATCTGCATGTTGCATGTCGTCGTGTTGTGTGAAAGGCTGTCAGATTTGGATCTCTTGTGTGTGTGTGTGTGTGTGTGTGCCTGTGATCGTCACACGACCCCTCCTATTAACATCCAAACGTAAACAACACCCGACAGAGGTAATGCTAACTCCACATAAAACATGTGAGTATTCCAGGAAGCTCCTGGCTCCGCCCCCTTACTGGAACAAACGCGCAAGCTCACCCATCACGCGCTGCTGAAGACGGTGCCGTACAACAGCTGCCATCGAACGACCAGGTGAGAGACGCACACGTTTCACAGTCCATAATATTCACGGTGAAAATCACAAATTAAAGGAATGATGATAGATTCATGTATTTGTGGCTTTGAAGCACAAAGTCCGAAAAGGGACCAGCGAGTGTCGGCTCGGGCGTCGTCACTCAGAATGAAACATCAACAGAGGAAGAAAACACTGAAGCATCAGCTGACTCCATTAAAGGTAAAGAAACTGTAAACAAAGATGGACGACACCTCTGGAAACACCCTCTAAATCAAACGTTTGAATGTTATTATATTATAATGCTCATTTAGTCGTAAGTTCCACAGACGACCTCAGCTGACGTGTGGACAAGGAAACCACGATTTAACATTGAGCTCCTGGTTTGTAAACAAAACCTACATCCATCCACCAGGGGGCAGCCTACTTTAACATGCTTAAATGAATTAGAACCTGCAGACACACATAAAGGTGTCAACAAGGGATTTAGCCAAAACTGAAACTCACAAGCAGGTTGCCAAGACAACGAGTGTAAACAAAACCCTGTACTTCCTGTTTGTGTTCACACCTCACATCCTGTTCCTCCCGCTGACTTGCGCCACCTACTGTCTGAATGTCACAACTGTGTATAAAGATGGACGTAGCGTCCGTGACGTCGCCCATAGGTTTCTGCAGAGTGATTATGAGGTCATCGCCTAACTCCTCCTACTTCCTGATTCATCCAAACATGGGCAAAGAGGCGGAGCTCAGGTAGAGCTGAAAACGGCTTCTGAAAGAAACCTGAGCGCGATCCTGTTTGAACTCTTGTCACGTTTCTCCTCCTGCAGACGATAAGGAGTTCAACACGTCACATGACGTCAAAGCGTCTGAGCCAATCACAGCGGAGAGGAGGCGGGAGCTGGAGCACTACCTCAAACTGAAAAGGTATTTTCACCAAATGAAACCAGGCTCAGCGTTTTTGTTGATGTAACATCTCTGCTCGTCTCCTCAGCGACGGCTGGATCCAGGACCGGAGCGGCCGCTGGGTCAAAGACCAGAACGTGGAGTTTGATTCCGACGAGGAGGAGGAGCCTCCGTCAGAGAACTGTGGGAAAACTCCGCGCAGTGACCTTTAATCACGGTGCCACGTTCCTGAAGCTGCTGGGACTGAGTGAAACACACGTCTGAAGACCGGAACTGTTCAGAGACGGTCACATGACCCGCTGCTTCTGCACAGACTCACTCTTCATCATCATCATCATCATCATCTTCATCAGCTGCAGCTCCAGACTCTTTTTTAAATCAAATCACTTTAGGCAGATTATCAGATTAAACAAAAGACGTTTTGAATTATTATGAACATGTGTAAATAAATTTCTTGTTCAAAGATCCTGAATTTAATTTTCTTCTATTATTATTATTTATATGGGTTTGTTTTTTTTTTGGTACTGTGTTTGATTTGATTAAGTTTGTATGTATGACCTATATTACCTGCAGCCACCAGGGGGCAGCAACAGCCCCTCTGGTCTTGGAGCTGACCCGACATGTTTCAGTTGTCATTGACACCAAATGAAATAAGACAATAATAATCAACTGGGAAAGTGTGTGTGTGTGTGTGTGTGTGTGTGTGTGTGTGCTTTAAGGGGAATGACACCCTCCTCTCCAACAGATTTAAAGGTGCAGTGTGAAAAATTTAAAGCATCAGTTGCATGTTACCTCATTTTTCCTCTAATCATGAAACCTATCGTTTTTTTCTCTTATCCTTCAAACCCAAACAGTGTCTGTCCTCTCTGGGCTCCTGTAAAAACATGGCGGCCTCCACGGAGAGGACTTAATCCTGATGTGAGGGCTCAGTCAGTGTTCAATGAAAAACCTGGACATCCAGGCGATGACACTGATCAAGACATGGACACAGATCTAATATTTAATATTGGCTGAAAACTTCACTTCAAATGTACAAACTGGACCTTTAAATAGTTCTCCCCCGTCTGTGGGGTGACGCAACAGAGACGCAGCGTCGGTGTTAATCAGGGTTGACAGTTAGAATAAAGTGGATAATACCGAGGTCACGGGGACTTGAACCCATGTCCCTTTGTGATGACATCACTAATGGGCGCTGAAAGCTCACTTCATCACCCTGCAGCTCTCACTCACCGATCCGCCTCGATATCGATTTCAAAAAAACTTGCGATGACCTTTAATATCCCACCTGCCCTTTAAACGCTCCTCTGACGCAAATATGAGGAACAAATGGAAACGGTGGAGACGTGTGTGACGGCATGAGCGGCATCCGGCGGTTCGATTCCAAAAATACATGTTTTTCCTTTTGCTGCCGAACCAAAGAGAAGACGAAGGAAACATTTCACGGCGACAAATGTCACAGGAAGCTGTGCGGCTTTCAGATCAATGACCTTTAACGACGACTGCAAATCGTGATTTTTAGCTCATTACCCGGCGCCCACGTCAAACCCGAGGTCGTAGGTCAGAGGACGTGGAACCTGAGCGACGCTCGGAGAATCCTCGGAGGTTAACAGCTGCTTCTGCTCATAAACCTCCACACGGGAGGAGACACCCTCTTTAACTTAAGGGCTTTATATTTGGAAGGAGGTAACTGAAGCCCGGGCGACTCGGTTACGCTTCCCATCGGGGGGCAAAATAACTCAGGTGCTCAGGGGAAGTCAGAGGATCAGACCAGGGATTAAAACTGAGTCTCAAGTAAATTGATAAATAATCGGAATAAAACGATGTTTATACTCAGTTTATACAGAAGCGCCATCTAGTGGTGGAGTTACATGTTGCAGCAGCACGAATGTCCCTCCCCTCGGGTTCCTTTTCAGTCATTTACAATATTTACAGTATATATTGTACATTGAAATCTAATTATGTTGTAAGGAAGCTTTATGGAAACAAAAAATTTTCTCTGTTTACAGTGACCCTTGTGGCAGTAAAGTGAACTGCAGTCAAACATCAGAGCTGAGTTGTTCATTGTAACCGTGAAATCGCTAGCTAGTTAGCTCGCTAAGGACGTCAGCGCGCGTCGTACGCATCAGACCGTCGTCACGTTCCCGGGGCAACATGTTCCCGCGTCACAGACTCTTCACTCACCGACATTGAAAAGGGAATCTAAAGTAAAAATTACACAATGTACCTTTAAAAAACAATCAATTAATAAAAAAGTTAATCAGATACTCAACATGTCATTTTACCGTCATCTAATTTGACTGATAAACAAAAAAAACATCATTTATTTTTTGTTTTTTTACAGGAAGTAAAATTTGTTATTTTAAATATTTAAGAAATTTGTCTTTTTTTTCAACCAGTTTTTCCGTGTTTTCATGAATCCGTTTTTGCCCGATAAGAATAATAGTTGTTGGTTCAAAGTAAAATTCTCAAAGGTGGAAACAATAAAAATTAACTGCCAAACATTCCCATAAAATACTTGAATATATATATTTTTATTTAAATATTTACAGATAGTTTTGGGGATAGCACCACAGTGAAGATGTTGTCATGGATGGAGGAGACCTTTAGTTTGGGATGAAACTAAAAAAGCACAAAAAAATAAAGACGCCACTCGACATGATGCTGGTGACCTACACGTGCCTTTATGATGACTCAGCAGTCTACAAGAAGCCGGCGGCGGGAAATGAAATGAAATGGTTTGGGGACATGGACGTGGCCTTAGCGGACGCACACCGACCACACGCTGGTGCACCGCGGCCAGAAGGCTGACACCAGGTGGCGATGTTTGCAGGGCTCTGAGGCGATTTCCTGTTCGCTCCTCCTCTTCCTCCTCTTCCTCTTCCTCACAGTTTTTCATCTTATTCTCTGCTGGCGAACTGAGGTGAAGGAGAAAAGGAAGTGATGATGAAATCGTCAAACTAAACGTAGAACTAAGACTTTTGTTTTGAAATTCTGACAGGAAGTGATGTAAATATGTATGGATGTCGTACATTCCACAGACTGATTTCCAGACCGTGTATTTTGTTGTGGATAAATACTCACTAGTATTCATTGAATCGCCCCCTGTTGACCTGGCATATGTACTACAGAACCTTTTCTTAAGTTGCCTGGATACCGTCTTTTTGGAACCAGCTGATCATGAATCAACCAATCAAAAGTCAGCTTCAGCTGTCAATCATGCTGCCTCCTACTGGACAATAACTGCTACTGAGGCCACATCGCAAAAACAGTGGGGAGAGAAATAAATATTCCACGTACTTTGATGTTAGCCCCGTTCACTAACACGGAGAAGGCAGGATTTCTGACCTATACTTCAGGCAGCCACCAGGGGGCCGATGTAGCTTCACTAAGAAATGTTCAGAGAAGCGCGGGTGCAGGTGTTGTGATGGACCCTCACTCATGTCGTTGTTCCGTGTGATGGCCATGGCGGCTCTGGCTCGCGGACCCTGCTGCGTGAAGTGGTAACCGAACTTCAGGATGCTGGAGTTGTTTTCCAACATGGAGGCGATTTCCATCTCCACCGAGTCTCCCAACTTCTGCCTCTGTGGGGCAGGAAGTGAAAAGTATCAGGAAGCTTGGAGCTGTTCAGGGGCGGGGGGCCCAGCGCTGAGGCACGCTCGAGCAGACAGGAAGTGATGTAACTATGATGCAATATATGTCGTGAATACATTTAAAATAAATTCCAACGCTCATGAGGTCGAAGCAAACTGCAGCTTTGGAAAAGTGGAATAACCTGCAGTTCACTGTTTGGTCACTAGAGGCTCCATCCCCACAGACTCCCATGTTCAAATGATCAACTCCAGAGGTCTGGTACAAACTACAGTCACATGTTTTCCTGTGACAACTGTGCGGGGGCGGGGCTTATTTCTATTCTGTCTAACACCTGGGCCGACCTGGCGCTGCGACAGCACCGTGGGCCCGCCCCCAGTTCTACCTGCGCTCCGCCTCTTTGCCCTTTTTTTTGGACGAACCAGGAAGTGGGAGGAGTTTAGCATCTACAAGATGGCCGACGAGTGAACCTCCCACTACGAGCCTCATCAACACTCTGCAGAAACCCAAGGGTGACGTCACGGACGCTACGTGCATCTTCATAAACAGCTAAGGAGATGTGGCGGGCGCAGTACGTGTGGTCTCCAGCAGGGGGCCCTGCAGAAAAGGGTTTTTTGATCCAGACCTGGTTGTCGATCTTGAGCTCCACCAGCGTGGCGTTGTTGGCCATGGCTTTGACGATGGCCATCATCCCGTCGGAGGTGATGAAGTTGGACTCGATATTAAGACTCTGCAAGCTGGTGTTCTCCTGCAGCATCTCAGCACAGGCCTGACACACAGGGACACGCCCCCTGTCAATCAAGCTCGTCCAGACTCAAAACACACACTACAGACTTTTGAAAGAGCAGGACTGACCTGCTGCTGAAAACACACAACATCCGTTTGCAGTCATGACATACGAGACATACATGAATTTGTAAACTCAAAGTGTACTGATGCAGGACGTCCACAAGGGCGGCGCACTCACGTAAGCCACAGGGTCGTTGCTGCGCGTGGCGGCGATGCTCAAAAACTCCACGCTGGAGTTTCCCTTCATCGCCTCGAAGATTTCCTTCAGCGTGGGGATGGGAATGTCCTGCGGTAGAGAAACAGGAAGTGACTTTAATATTCAGAGATCAAAGGGTTCTACGTGACGAGGCGTCCCGGGGGGCGGAACCTTGATGTTGTTGAGGTTGACGTCCGTCAGGCTGCTGTCGTCGTTGAGGATTCTCTCCAGAGTTTCCTCCACGTTGGTTGTGTTCGGCGGCTCGTCGGGGAAAATCTTGAAGGGGTCGGCCTTCACCACGCCTGAGACGCACACCAGCACATCAAAGCACCGCGTCACCAGATATTTACACAAACACTGCAGTCCGACAGTTTATCAAACATTCATCTTTCAATCTTTAATCTTTTTAATCTTTAAATTGTGATTGGGGAAAAAAGACAAATCTGGAGAAACCAGAAGAGAGGAGGATTTTGGAGCTTTTCAAAGACTTCAAATTCTGGAAGCTAATGCTAATGCTAATGCTAGCAGGCATGAAATTCAGATAAGTCCATCGCAAAACATTTGGAGAAGGTTTGATCTGCTTTGGAAATTCGGAATAAAACCAAAGCAGACACAAACAAGTTTGAATCAAGAAAATAAACAAACTCATAAAAAAATAAACGCTAATCTATCTATTCCGCTTCGTTCTGTCCGTTCAATTAAAGGTTTAAATGCTGAAATCAATGTCGTTTTGCCAAACTGATATCAATCAATCAATCAATCCACCAATCAATAATGTTAGTTATTTAGGACGGGACCAGGATGTAAAACCTATACCGCAGCCAGACACTAGGGGGCGCAGGGTCAGGGTGAGGTGAAGCGTGCACCTTCACCACCAGGTGTCTCCCTCATACGTACTGTTGATGCCCTCTGTGTTGGCGATGGTGCCCGTGGTGCCCAGGGCGTCGTAGTACTGCTTGTTGCTCATCAGCGTGTACATTCCCAGGATGGCTGCGAGAACGAGAACAAACAACAACCAGCGTGAGCAGACGCCATGTTGGAACGAGGTCACATGACCGTCCTTTACTGTCCTGTTCATTTGAACATGGTGCTGATCTGAGGACATTATCGTGTGAAGAGGCGCCCGCTGCTTTTGGGCGTCCGCCTCTGTGCCCGAGTCTGTTCACCGAGATAAAGACGATGATGGTGATGATGATGATGATGAAGATGTTGTTGTTGTTATTGTTGTTGAGCTCAGCAGGAAAAGTGTGTCATCTCATCGTGGCTCTGGGCCTCAGTGATAATGACACACACACACACACGCCCACACACACACACACACATTAGATACTATGATGTGAAGCTAAACAAGTTCCTGTCCTGATATAACAAAATAAAAGTCTTTTTTAACACTCGAGGGGGGGCTTTTACTTTGAAACTCAAACAGAAAACGATATAAATGTGTAAAGTTTAATTGAGATCAAGTTAAAGTTGCAGTGGGAGAGAAGTTTGTTTACTTTGAAATGGGGACAGGAAGTGATGCCACCTACTGACCCGGCATATGTACTACAGTCCTTATAAGGACATGTCTGAACATTACAGCTGGGGATGCGGAACATTTTCAAAATAAAAGAAGAAAAGTATGGATTGAAAAGTAATATTAAAAAAAAAAGATTTGGATATGTGAATGTATTTCCTGATCATTCAATGATTTTAAATCATTCAATGTAGTTTCATTGAATTTGTTTTCTGTCGCTGTCCTGCACTTTTGTCTATAACCAGCAGGGGGCAGCCCTGCTGCCCCCCCCCCCCCCACACCCCACACACACACACACACAGCAGACTCCTGACCCAGTGTAAGGAAGCATGGGAAGGGCCTTGTGAGGAGACAGCTGCCCGGGGGGGTGGGGCCAAAGGAGGGGAGGTGGCGGGGCAACTGGGCGTCATCTGGTTTGGCCCTGAGAATAACCCACAGTAGCTTTACCACACACACACACACACACACACACACACACACACACACACACACACACACACATAGTGGAGCGCAGA
>JAFBJT010109584.1:17211-29691 GCA_016785325.1 Chascanopsetta lugubris
CACACACACACACACACACACACACACACACTTCCTCTCCATACCAAAACAGGTGAGGATGGGGCTTCTGTGAAGCTGAGCCTCTCTCTTTCCCACACACACACACATAGACATGATTGGCTGACATGCAACCACAGGATGACTCACACATGAACACACACACACACACACACACACACACACACACACGCACACACACAGACTTGACCACTTTTCTCACAGATGAGCTGTGTTGTCACACAGGAGCAACACATGCATCTGCTGCCACATGTCGACGCGTGATCTCATCTGTGGTTTGCAGCGAAGCGCGACAGAGTGATAACTTTCTTGACACGATCACCAGTTACCAACACACACACACACACACACAAACACACACACACACACACACACACAGAGTTACAGCTTTAGGTGCTGCAGACATCTGCAGAGGTTCAGACGCCGAGCAGCAGATTAGAGGGCTGGATGAGGGGGGGGGGGGGGGGGGGGGGGGAGGGGGGGGGGGGGGGGGGCGTAATGAGACACAGTCAGAAGAGGGGAAGTGAGAATAGATTGATGGGGGAAGTGGAGTGAAAGACGGACGGATGACCTTCATGCATTTTGAATGGTGCTGGCAACGGAGCAAAAAGTTCCCGTGTCCCCATCGACAGTATCGCTCCTCTATCTCTGCATCTATTTCATTTTCAATCTTCCTCGGCCTTGTTCTCTCCTAATCTCTCTCTCCGCCGATTCGCTTTACGTGGAAAAATAACTTAATCTCTCCATCGCTGTGGGCCTTAATTACACTGGATCAGGGAGATGAGAGGGCACTTGGAGAATGTGTGTGTGTGTGTGTGTGTGTGTGTGTGTGTGAGAGAGAGCGAGAGAGAGAGGGAGTGTGTGATGAAGCCGAGACAGATGCTGTCTGTCTTGTTATAGAACTCCGCTTCTCTAATGTCTCTGGGTAATAATTAATGAAACCTTCGTCAGCTTCAACATTTCCTCCACTTTCTCTCTTCCTCTTGTTTCCTTCCTCTGTTTCTTTCTCGCCTTAACAGAAACTCAGTTTGAGTCCGTCTTCACCACAACGTGATCACTGACCTTTGGCTTGGTACCTTCAGCGCGCAGAGACGCAGACGTGGCTCTATTGACATCCTGAGCAGAATAAAAACATTTTCCTCTTTTAAGACTTTGACGGTTCCGACTGTAATGAGATATTTTAGAAATTAAGGACAGAATATGTTGTCAAATTTCCTTTTCAATGTATATAATGATGTAATCAGAGCTTTTTAGTTTCTTAAACATTAACTTCTCACTTCATTTTTAAAACACATTTTGTTCATTTTTTATTCTTTTATTTTTTTCATTAATTTTTGAAAATATAAAACTACCTCAGTGAATGTGATATAATATTTTACTATAATTGTATTTTGAAATGTTATTATCATTATCATTCCATTTTTTAAATGTCTTTATTTCTACATTTGTTCATGCCTGCATGCTAATTTGGTAATTGCATTAACGTGGAGGGCTTAAAAACCTAAATACATTCATAATTCATTTTAATCCACATTGTAATCCACATCCACAGTGTTATTTATGTTCCATTTTGTATTTCATTCATTTGTTTACCATTATTATAATTCATCATTCTGTGACCGATGAGCCTCCCTGCTAAAGGTCTTTCTTATTCTGCTATGCTTCCAAAACGTTGTCCCCTTTATTTGTTGTGTCATGGCCCTTTAAGACCCGACTTTGTATATTTCCTGTAGAGCTGATGTACTGACAACTCTCTGAAGCTGGATGATTGATTTCTGTTACGTAAAATCTTCAGCGGACATCTTTTGTAGTTCTGAAGTCGAAGCAAACAAAAGAGCGAGACGTGTTGTGTTGCGTAACAGCTGCAGGGAAGCTGAGTAAGGGCCACTGCGTGGTGATGTATTGTTTCCCCATTTCCTTTGAGCTATTTCAAGAGCTGTACACTATTTGTTAGTCCTCGTCTTATCTTTCATCTTTTGCATTATCCGTCTTAATAAATCCTGAATTATTGTATCTGGGGGCGTTGGCCCCACAGGCGCACGGCGCGCAGCGATACCAATGCCCTGCCAGTAGGGCGCAGCAGAGGGCACCGCACAGCCAGGGCTTTAGGAGATAGGTGTCTGTAGCATGCATGAGTCAGAGGAGGGCAGAATCAAGCGAGGCAACTGAGCCGCAGAGGGGCAGGTAACAAGAGGAGTTGTGATTGGGAGGGAAAAGTTAGGGTGAGCGTTGGCCCCACAGGTGCACGGCTCAAAGCAATACCATTACCCTGCCAGTAGGGTGGCGCAGGGTGCACCACACAGCCAGGGCTACTGGAGAACAGCACGCCTGAGTCAGAGGAGGGCAGAATCAAGCGAGGCAACGGAGGGGCCGGTCACAAGAGGAGCTGCGATGGGGAGGGGAAGAGTTAGATCGGGAAAAAGTCACATAACAAGGAGGAGAGAGAGGAAGATGGACCCAGAGGCAAAGCAGAGGCGGAGCAGACTGACAGATGGCGCTGCCGCTCACACGGAGCGGCTTGGAGACCACAGAGGCGCGGGTACGGTGTCCATCCCAAAACAAAACTTTACACTCCGCTTGGTCGAATGTTTTTGGGAGCGTAAGGGAGGTTTCGTCATTCTGCAGACAGGTGGAGAGAGGAGGGAGAACGAGGGCACGCGGGGTGAGAGAGAGGAGGCAGGGAGGAGAAGGGCAGGGCGGAGGTGTAGTTGAATGCCATCCTGTCATCAGGGAGTCGGTCCTGCCTGTTCTCTGAATAGAGAGGGAGAAATCCCGGGCGAGGAGACAAGCCGATGCTCATTTACTTTCTCCCGGCTTGGGGTGGTGCCAGCTTGTCAGACTGGATGGGGGGGCGGGGGGGAGGGGGGGGGGTGGAGCTTGGCGAGGCTCGAACACCAATTGTGCTGGAGGAATCTACACAGACATGAATGTCCCCCCCCCCCCCCCCCCCCCCCCCCGCCCCAGCCCACCGATGCGTCATCTCTTTAAAAAAGATGGGGTTTTCAAGTGTCATTAACATAAGCCTGACACACACACACACACACACACACACACACACACACACCTACACCTACTCTGTGATGTGTTTAGAAACATGGGGGAGTTGCATTGACTTCCGCTGCACAAGAGATGCAGTTACATAACAGCATGATCCGGGTGAGATGTCCAGATTTCTAAAGATAAGCCCACAAGTTACTTAGCAACCATCCTCGAGTCAGATAGGGGAGCGGGTTCAATCGCCAACAGCCACAAAGGCGCAAAGTTTTAGCACAACAAAGACACACGCACACCGCGACACGTCGGCTTGAAGGCGGAGTCTGGAACTGGTTTATGAATCTATTTCAGAACGCAGACACCTCAACTCCTCAGAGGGAGGCTCTCGGGATCGATGGTAGAGTCCAGGGCTTTTGGATTCCTCGCAAGAGCATCAAGAACAAGCGGAAACCCCCGGGGCTGACAGATGATGCCAGTAGGGAAGTGTAAAAAAAACGTACAGTTCCCAGGGTGGCCACTTGAGGCTGCGCACCAAAAAGCGAGTCAATCTCCTTAGACTCCCGTTAGAGGTGAATGAAACATGTTTAAAGTCTGGTGCAAACTTCGATTTTTTGGTCTCGATCTGTCGCATGTAGAATCGTTTTTCTAACTCGCTTATTTTCATTTGATCGCTGCTCGAAATTGGGGCGCAGCCTGAGTGATATCTGGACCGACCCGGTACGGTCCGTGGATGCGGCCCACCCCCAGCTCTACCCGCGCTCCGCCTCTTTACCTGTGTTTGGATGGACCCGCAAGTAGGAGGAGTCACAACGAGCCTCATGAGCACTCTGCAGAAACCTACGGGTGGCGTCCATCTTTACGTACCGTCTACGCTGAAGACCGGTCTGGTCCAAACCGTGAGGTCAATAGTTCGTTAAGGCAAACAACTGAAAGAGAAATGAGCAGCGTCGGTGGAAAAGACAGAGGGGATCTGCGTCAGCGCTCTGATCTGATCCCATCAAATGCCGACCTCAGTCAGCTGCGGCGCCATTTGACCCGGGCGTGAATGCTGATGAAACACATTCCCGTTGTACAAACAACCCACAAACACCCACATGTAAGTGGGTATTGGTGCATCATTACCGTCGTCCTTCTTCCGGGCAGTTTGCCAGTTCAAGAAGAGTGTGGGCGGAGCTGTGCGGTCAACGTGAGGCCTGTTGCGTCTTAATATAAAAAAAAAGAAATCTGCTGCCCCTTTAAAAACTCTGATAAACACACTGAGAGGAAACCTGGCATACACCACTGAAGCAGAGACCACAGCAAGAACTGTGCTGTCTTCCCAATGCCATCTCCTCCACTAGAGTTAATTTGGCACAGTTGATGTAACTGATGGGAACTGAGCTGTCCTCCCGGCGCCGTTTCCTCCACTCGGCTAACCTGTGAGCACAACAAGCCGGAGTGATGCATTCCACTGAAGCAGATACTACAGTCGGAAGTTAGAGAGTTAATGGGTCACAGTTGATGTGAACTGAGCTGTCCTCCCGGCGGCGTTTCCTCCACTGGGCTGACCTGTGAGCACAACAAGACAGAGTGCTGCATTCCACTGAATCAGAAACAGTAGGGAGAAGTGAGAGGATTAATGAGTCAGAGTCCGTGTGAACTGTGCTGTCCTCACGACGCCGTTTCCTCCACTGGGCTGACCTGTGAGCACAACAAGCCAGAGTGCTGCATTCCACTGAATCACAAACAGTAGGAAGAAGTGAGAGGATTAATGAGTCAGAGTCCGTGTGAACTGAGCTGTCCTCCCGACGCCGTCTCCTCCACACTACTTTCCAGAATGTTGGACTCCACCTTCACAGTCTACACCTTTAAAACGTCCTCATTCATTGAAATCGCTTGGACCTTTCATTGTCCGTGACCCACATACATGTCCGTGCACATCATGCCAACGTGTGCAACTGTATTTAGAGAATGTGACTCACTCTGCGCTGGTCACCGCCTCCATTCTGATCATAGATATTCACGGTTGGATTTTCATCATGAATGTCGGCGCCATTGAGTCATCGAGGCTCGTGTGATCATGAACAGAAAAGAAAATCAATTGAAATAGGGAAGAAAAGGCAACTCTAGCCTTTTCTTGTTATTTCCTCTCCTCTGGACCAGAAAAGTGAACAAGACGACACTGAGCGCCTGCCAGCTCTGACAGCTGACAGCTGTGGAGCTGAAGTGCTGAAGGGGGGGGGGGGGATGGGGGGGGGGGGGGGGGGGGGGGGGGGGGGGGTGGCTGAGGAGACTACAGGCCAAGCCTGTTCTAATCACCCCGAAGCATGTTCCACATGGATCATGTGGGAAAAGCAGTTTGCGCTGTGAAGACATACATTATAGTCACGTGAGGGTCAAGTACATTGCCCCCTGGTGGCTCACGATTGGTTGTGTATATGTGTCACCGCGATCACAGCGCTATCCCCCAGATACTGTGGCTCCGCCAAGCCTGTTCTAATCACCCCGAAGCATGTTCCACATGGATCATGTGGGAAAAGCAGTTTGCGCTGCGAAGACATACATTATAGTCACGTGAGGGTCAAGTACATTGCCCCCTGGTGGCTCACGATTGGTTGTGTATATGTGTCACCGCGATCACAGCGCTATCCCCCAGATACTGTGGCTCCATCTTTACATGCATTTTAAAGGTGCAGGGTGTAAGATTTGGGTCATTTTGATCACCTCTACAGATCATACAATAGACAATTACATACTGACATTTTCCTGAATCACCTATATGTATTATTGTTTTGCTATTAACCCTTAAATGTGCCCATTCATGTATATTTACATGAGGAGCGGGTCCTCTTTACAGGGGGGGCCGCCATGTTTTTACCGTAGCCCAAAGTGGACGTTCGAAGCGTCATTTGAGTTTCAATGTCCACTGAAGTCTTCCATAGGTCCTCCTGCATGCAACTTCACCTCTAGAGGTCACCGAACCTTTCACACTGCACCTTTAAAGCGAAGCTTGAACATGCATCGCATCCACATTTCCCCCCCCCCCCCCCCCCCCCCCCCCCCCCCCCCCCCCCCCCCCCCCCCCCCCCCCCCCGACCCTCGGCTGATGGTGGCCGTTTCCAGACGAGAAACCATTGTGATACTCTCTCTGTCTCTCTCTGATCTCCGCAGCTATGGCGATCACGTCCAGCATTTCAAGGTGCTGCAGGATCGCTGCGGTCAGTACTACGTGTGGGACGAGCTCTTCTCCTCACTAAACGAGCTGGTGGAGTTCTACCATAGCAACAGCATCGCCAAGGAGCGCAACGTCTTTCTGAGAGACCCCGAGCACTTTGCCAGGGTGAGCATGCAATTCTTTTTCATCTACTTAAAGACGCCTAAAAATAGAGCTGCGCACTTTTCCTTTTTCGTAATTATAGCCTCTAGACGACTTTTAAACACTTGATGGAATCAAACCAATGCTTTAAAGGTGCCGTGTGTCCCAGATTGACCTGATATCGTTTTCATCACAAATGCCGGAAATGGAAACCAGAACAGTAGCCAATAATGGGCAAACTTGAGTATTAATGATAAGCGAGCTCACATGGTAAAAAGGTGATGACAGACGAATAGCAATTGGACAACTTCCATTTTTCACGTCACACATTTAGTGCCTCATTTATAAAAAAGTCACTTTTATGTGAAATTGTTTAGCGCTATTTGAGTTCGATTTCAAAGGCATCTGTCCCTGGCATCATCCGTCTCCTCCATGAAAGGTTTTTCAGTCTATTGCTCAAATCCGAGAGTCAAAGACGGACGTAAACATCTCCTGACTTGCCCATATGTCATTCTGCCGCGACTCCAAATCATAGGTGTGGGTTTGACTTCTTCTTTAATGCAGCTGACAGCAATGGGAGCAGTCCACAGTGTGTGTTGGTGGGATTTGTGACTGTGGCGGCAGCAGGGGCTTGATATAGAGGTGCAGCCTGTAATGAGCGATCACAGGGGCGCCGCCGGTTAGGAGCGGAACCAAATCAGTCACCTCGGGGCCAGGAGCCAAAGGAGCTGATTTTTAAAGGCATTTATTGACTTCACTCATGATTGAGTCCCTCCACACGTGTCTGTGCAGAGCAGTATACCTTTAGAATGGCCCCTCTATTGGTCAAGCTGTCATGGTTTTACTGCCACCTGAATGAGATCCACTCGCCTCTATAAATCTCTGCTGCGCTAAAAGACAATCATCCAGTGTTGTGGTGGGAGGGCGTGTCTCCCTGGAATTTCCAAAATGCACTTTATGTAAGAACAGTTGAAAAAGCAGTTCCCATGATGGTGTCACCACAGGGAGAAGTCGACTGTTGGCGTTATCGAGAACTCATTATGTTGACGAGATCCTATTTCACCAGAACTCTTTGTGGGGAGTGGCAGAGGGAGGGAGGGCAGGGCGCCCGCGGGCGAACCCGTTTGATCCACAGCGATCCTGACATGACAGCATGTTCTCATCACTGCAGCCGCAGCCGCAGCCGCGCGCTTAACACCCATCGCATCGCGCTCGGCGCTAGCGGAGCCTGGCACCTGAGAGCGGAGCCACGATCCTGAGGGAAGCAGAAGACGCTTCGAGTGGAATCGATTTTAAAACTTTGTTTTTTGTTTTTTTTTTACAAATAGGCACCGAGACGGGGAGAAGTGCTTGGATACTCAGCCCCATTAGATTAAATATTCAAAATAAATAACTAAAACGAATTCATGAAATCAAAAGAAAATCAAATGAAAATCAATGAAAATAAGAAATAAAGTCAAAATAAACCCAAAACTAAATGAATATGTACAAATGAATTAATTAATTAATCTATTACTTTTACGTGATTCATTAAGTAACAACGGGGGGGTTTGTTTTTATCCCTTTAACTTGTGCTCTGTCTCTGCCAAGACCCCCTTGATGAATAGGTTTCTAATCTGAACCTCCATCTTGGTTCAAAAGAGGTTTTATCAAAGTAGAACAAATAAACAGGACACCAGGGGGTGGAGTCAAACTCACTTTTAGACAATTTGCCAATCAACAACAACTTGTGTAGCATCAGGAATAGCCACATGTATATTTGTAGCTGTACTGCAAGAGACGAAAAGCTAACAATGAACGACCTGAGCGTCCACAATTAGTAACAAAAAAAATCTCTATCTCCCACTTTCAACTGCATATGTCTTAAAATATGCAACGCCAATGTTAGTCAATGGGACACAGTCCAAACAAGCATCAAATGTTTTATTTAAAAAAAAATGTTTTTACTTGTTTTGTGTTCCTCGTAATTTTTTGCTTATTTTGTTTAATTCTAACAGTGATTCTTAATCCGCCTTGTGCTTTCCCCTGCGGTTTTGGCTCTTTTGTCGTATTTCACCCGGGGCCTGTTTACAGTGCCGGCTCCCTGTTGACTAAACACACTCGACAAAGTCCCCTTTGAAAAAATGTTCCCAAGTAATAACTCACTCTTCATCTTAATCTCATTTAGAAACTCCCCTCCAACTTCGGGATTAAGTGGATGTGACAAGAGACACATCAGGGCACAATGACTCAGCAGCGATGCAGCTCATTTAATTTAAGTCCATTATGTAATCTCACATCGGCCTCTTGGGCCTGGTCTTTTGTCTTTGTTTACATATGATGGGTTTAACTTCGGTGATATGAAGTTTTAACACACCTTGTCATTAAAGGCTTAATGTCCCCAAATAACCCTTTTTTAAACACCTGAAAGTAAACATCGGCAGACCCGTTGTCTTTGACTTGTTCAAACTTTCGAAATGGATTCACCCCCCGAAGCAATTCTCTACCAGATGAGCAGAGAAGCGCTTCCAGGTTTCTTTGTTCCCTCTGTTCTTCAAAAACAATCCTGCAGATGGGGTCAATTTTCAAACTCATCTTCTTCCTGGCAAATCCACTCCCCCCAAAAAAAACCCGCGACTCAACAATCAGCTCGCTCCTCCAGAGACGGCGAAGAAAAGGAAGCAAAGGGAACAGGCGACGAGCTGGAGCGGCGGCGCTGTCGTCTGATAGGAAGTGAGGTCAGAGTCCAGTGAGTCAGTGCTGTTATTAGAGCTAAAATAAGACGGGAAATGACACCTGAACACACGCACCCACCCCCTCTTCCATTTGTGACGGTGCCCAGAGGGAGTTTTACGTATGAATTTCAAACAGTGTCGTCTCAGTATTTCAGACAAAGCAGCACAGCTTGAATTCTCGCCTCCTCCGTCTAACTCTGTCTTGAGTATAAAAACCTGAAGTCCAAAGAGCTTTTTACGAAAGAAAAAAAAAAAAAGCTAAAGTAGGCGCTCGTTCTATTTATGTATCTCGGTACTTCGACGAGGAAATGAAGTATTTCTATACCGTCGCCACAGATGATTCGCTATTTTTTGGCTGTGTTGTATCAGATGTAAACAGTAGTATCTTGTAGATGGGGCGGTTCTCTCGTCTCCATCTGTCCCATGCCTCACTCCTTTATCCAAAAACAGGCAAAGAGGCGGAGCACAGGTACAGCCTGCCCACAGAACATGGCCAGGTCCACCCAGGTGTCACTCAAGAGGCCACGCCCCTCAATTCAAACGACACTCAAATTAAGACAAGCGAGTTAGAGAAAGAATCATCTCTCACCCCGTGAACTACAGGTTTTTCCACTCCCTTATTGCCCCCCGAGGTTGCCGCTGTACATTAGCACAGTAAAGATGACACACCTTGTAGCTGTGTGGAGCCACACAAACTTGTATCAGCTGTTTTTTTGCAAAGATGTGGATCCAGCTCAGGGCGCTGATCAAGGATCTGTTTTTTTTGTAGGCCTCTTTCAATGCTCCTCTTTTCTACAGAATAATGCATGGATCGAGATTAAAGGAATCATAAATGTTTAAGAGCCTAATATCGGTTGCACTTTTTGAGCGGTGCTCAAGGTTTCTCACAAAAAATGCGGAATATAAAAACCCTTTACCTTCCTTACCGAAAGTGAACGGTATGAATTAAAATATAGTAATATAAACTCCAATATAACATATTAAGCCCTATATTAATCTGATGATATGAGTTCATGACCAAAAGCAGCCCTTAATAATCTGATGTGAAATCTAGCCGTCTGGAGTTTCTGCTCTTTTGAAGATGATCCACAGCTATTGATCTGTAAATCTGGACCTTCACACGGAGACAAGCTCTGTCTGTGAAACTCCATCTTACATCTAAAGAGGGTTTGAGCCTGTGCCGGCAGACGGCTGCTGTATCTCACCTTGAGGAGATGCAGACTTTCAAACGAGCATGTGTCAGGTTTTGATCCTAAAAATAGAGCCTTTGTTTTTTAGCGGAGCGGCGTCGCGCGAAAGAAGCTGTTTTTCGGTCACATCCGGATTCAAAACCACAGGGAGAATGAAGCACCTGGTGCTCGGTCCTCGGAACTGTAGCGATGACAAGTCCAAAAACCATCATTCTTTCACTGTAGAAATGACATTCTACTGTTATTTGACTAATCCCAGTTTAAGTAATCCCGCCTCTTCTTTGACAACACCTGTGAGAAGAAATGGGAAGAAAGTGGCTGCAGATGCTGCATTATCTTTTATGGTAATTATCATTATTATTATTGCTGTCATAAAATGGACTGGGGGACTTTAGGAGGATGTTTATGGTTGTTAATTTTATATCTTTTTTTATTCTCTATTTAATCTCTGCATTTTGTTTTACTGTGATTATGGATCCGGTCAGTCAATTTTCTTACCCTGAGTAAGCGCATTGTTCTTGGCCGTTATCTCTGTAGCTGCAACGTTAAAGATATTGTTTGAATACGAGTGGTAAACAAAAATGTAATTCATCATTTCAGAGAGTATTAACTGATCTGTATCATTTGAGTTTATGCCTCTGTGACTGGAGACATTATGCTTCTTTGCATGTACTTTCCAATTATGCATCTGTGCTATTCGTGTGAACATTGAGGGGAATTTGGAAGAAACGTCCAGCTGATTAAGGTTGTCAATTATCAAAAGGTCAAGATGGCCGCCAGCTCCAAAACACACATTTTTGCCCTTGTGAACGTAACATCTTCGAAACGCCTTCAGGGAAAACTTTCAAATTTGGACCAAATGATCGTTTAGACCCACGGAGTAACTGATTATATTTGCGTGGTCACAGGTCAAAGGCAAAGTGGCCTCACGTTGTCTGCAAAACCTTGTTTGTCACCATTGACTCACAATGTCATCAGACTAGAGAACAGACAAACAGTCCTCACATGTCAGAAGCTCTGACATTGCCTTCTGGCAAAATGACTCAAGCAATGAGCTAATTATCAAAATTTGCTGTTGACTGACACCATGAGTAATCATCTCTGCTTTACTCTTTAGGCTGTTGCTGCTCTATTAACGAAACCCTACAGGAATGCTGAGGAGACATAATCTGATGTAAACTACAAGCAGCAGTTCATTTGATGTATCGAATAATATGACCAGCGATCACATCCCATGATTTGCCCCTGGTCAGAAGCAAAGCTATCGCATCATTGAGCATCACGATAGTACTTTTTCTACAGCACCCTGCCTCCCAGCCGGACGCTGGGGTCCGAGGTCATCTTGTTGTTTTCAATTCACATTTGGATCTGACGAGCCTTGCGTGCTGCATTCTCTGTGTTTGCGCCGCTAAAAATATTCATTCACGAACTGAAACGATGACAAAACCAAGCAGCAACCTCCAGCTCTTCAGGATGAGGGCAGCAGGGAAGTGGAAAGACTTGCAGTTCACAGGGTCGGCCACTTGAGGCTGTCTCCAAAAGCCAGTCCATCCCCATAGATTTAGTTATAGATAAAACTTCAGGGGTGAACTTTTTTCTAACTGGCTTATTTCTGTTCTATTGAGATTTGAAATTGTGCATAATTAAGGGGCGTGGCCTCTTGAGTGACACCCGGCACGTTCTGATGGATGCTCTGGTAAAGCACAATATTGCACACAACAAGGGAAAGGCACCATACCCTACTGAAATGATTATTTAACCACCCTCCACCAGTCACATCCAGTAACCTGTGAGTCATTCCAGCACCCGCTCATTGGTCATGACTGTTCTTGAACTGCAGGTCACCGTGTTGAATGGTTCTGACCTGGAGACAATCTGACAACGTGCCTCACATCTGCGTGTGTCGTGCCGAAGGTGCCGCGTTTACCTACATTGCTTTGTAGCCTCGAGTAAAAAAAAAAAAAATTATAATATTCTGCCCGTCCACATCCAATCACGGCTGATGAGTCATACCTTTATGTTCCTGGGCTCCGTTTGACTTTACCGTGTGTAGCTGCTTTGATTAGATTCCTTAAGTGGCCAGTCATATTTTCCATCTTTTATGCACATTTTTAAATTTATTTAGTAAAGTATTTAAATGCAAATACAGGCAGTGATTCAGGAGCAAACAGTCCGTAAAAGAAGCAAACCCACCGTCGGCCAAAGAGGTTGAATGGATTACACAATGTTTTTAAATAAAGATTTGAATCTTGAGCCAGAGAGTTGGACA
>JAFBJT010109585.1:18666-103854 GCA_016785325.1 Chascanopsetta lugubris
TGGACCTCACCCTCACCGTTCTCAGCATGCAGGAGAACCTGTGGTCAGTTGTAATTGAAACTCAAAAGATCATTAGTTTGTCCACTCTGGGCTACTGTAAAAAGATGGCGGCCCCCATAGAGAGGATCCACTCCTCATGTAAATATACACTAGTGGGCTCATGGAAGTGACAAATATGACCAAAATCTTACTGTCTGCACCTTTAATGTCTGATCACATCTGAACTGGTTCCCTAAATGGGCGTGGCTTGAAGGCCCAACAGCGCCGTCTAAGAGGAGCAGCCCCACCAATCAATGTGTGGTGAATCTTAATGAGCTATGAATAAAGTCTCCTGGAGTGTTCTTACAAATCCCACAGGAAGTCGGCCATTTCTCTCTGTTTCACCCTCTGGGATCCAAGAGACAGAGCAGGGATTTAAACCCATGACCTCAGGAGCTCAGAGGTGATATTTGAGCTGCAGCTTCAGGGTGACGAGGTGTTTTCATCGGGCCTGAGGTTCGGGGCTTCTCATGTACTTGTGTATACGCTGTGGGGACCTGTTAATGATTAGGATTTGAGGGGCTTCACATTTGAACCATTTTTCACGATGGCCGTGGACTTTTTGAACGGGGACACGGGTTTACCAGAGATTTCATGAAAAACAAGACGAAAGCACAAATGTATTTAATTCAAACAAGCTGCACCGAGCTCTTCGATATCAATCTTCCATAGTAGGATGAGTGACATGTTTGAAATTAAGATCCATGAGTTATTTCCTGGAAAGTCGTCAAAAAGCGCCCGGTTTCATGATGTCGGGGCGAATGTTAAAAATAAAAGAGTCCTGTATCTGGCCCTTAAAGGAAAGATAAGATCATCCATAGTTACGTAGTTCCACTCAGAGGAAATTTAATTTGCCCTGCTCCACCTCGAAAAATGGAAATGTTTCCTTTCGTGACAAATGTTCCATCCATCAGACTTGATCCTGTTTTGTAAACCTGCAAATGAACGGACATGTGGCCATGAAAACAAAGCCTCTAGAGATGGTTCAGCCCGGAGCAGAACCAGAACCAGAACCAGAGCAGTCCCAACAACACATGTGACTCATTTTCAAGGTGTTCGCTGAATCAGAGGTTCTCATTTCGGGATGAGTGATATTATGCGGATGATTATTCACTGGTCATACTCTGTCTGTGTTATGCAAAGGAGAGGTCTCACAGATCCATTGGGCTTGGTTCTGAATGAATCTCACGGGTTTAGGAACATGTTGTGGCCACGGACCACTGCAGGTCCTCGGACCTTCATTTGACTGTCACCAACCTAAAGTATGGGCTGTAACTTCACAAGTATTGCCCAAGTTGGGAATGTATTTGAAAACATGTTTGTCATTGAACATCATGTGTATGCGTGTGTGTGTGTTGTCATCAATAAAGTCTTATTCCATTTCCCCTCAGGATTCCTCTCCTGCTCTCCTGACTGACGGAGAACCTCCTCCTTCACAGACCTGGTTGGTGAGTTCTCCTCCACTCGATGAAGCCTGAGCAGAGAATGGGTTTGATGTGGGGGGGGGCGGGGTTTGTCTTGAACGGAGATAAGATTTTCATTTGAAGTTGGGGGGAGATTAAAAAAAAAATCTGGTGCCAAACGGTCACGGCGACCTCTCGTCCTCCTCTTAGAAAACCTCTATTCCCTGTGCGCGTGTCGGAGATGAACTCTCCTCATCTCACCCTCCCCTGAAGAACATATGGAAGCTCTCACTCCAAAACAACAAGCCGTGCATTCAGGTGGTTAAAAACTAATAAAAAACACAAGTATGTTTATTTTAGTTTGGAATCCTCGCCAGTAGAATGTTACACACTGCACCTTTAATTTGAGTTTGTGTGTTAGTTAGTCTGTGTCCTGACTAAAGGCAGCTGTTTTCTCCCATGTCTCCTGTTTCTCTGTGCTGGGATGAAGAAGCTGCTGATTCCATCCAGACAGACAACAGGGGACATTTAGATTTTCCTGTTTCACACCGGAAATGAAAAATAAGCAAATGTACCAAATGAAGAACTTTGATTTATGAAGTTGTCTGATGTGAAACCTGGATTTCCGCAGGGCTTCTGAAGCTTCTGATGGTTCACATCTGCGGGAGGGGGTGGGGCAGAAATGAAGTGTGAATCGAGGCCTCGTCTCTGTTAAAGAGAAACATGTCGGTGTGTGTCTGAGGCCGAGCAGAAAAATTCTGCGGAACAGAGAAAAAAAAAACTCATCTGAGAGGAGAAGAAATGGATGCAGGCGAAATCGTGCGAGACAGATGTGCAACTCACAAACACGAGAGAGCTGCAGAAATCATCAGAGGCCGAGGACATGAGGTGGTGGGGGGGGGGGGCTCTGTTAGGCGGAGGACAGAGGAATGTACGGTGGCCCTTAGGGTCAGACGCTTCAGTGATAGTTTGGATTTGGCGACATCTCATAAAACACATAAAACACCGCGACATATCGGATGATTCGCAGAACACTGTCATATCGGGCCAGTGCACCACAGCGTTCGGAACACAATGCGTTCATAAGACTCTGTCTTTACAAAACATGACACGTCATAAAACATGGACGCAACTTGGACAAAGTGTTCTACCAAATGTTTGGGAAATGTTATTTGAATTTGTGCTGTCGTCCCGTTTTGTATATTTTGGGGGGGGGGGGGGGGGGGGGGTGTTGCTCTATGCAGTGTCACAGTGTTGTGTACAGATGCGGTGTGTGTGACACGGTGAGCAAAGATGCGCAGGGGAAAAACAGAAAAAGCAGCTGTGACCACAAAACAGGAAGAGTTGCAAACAACAACAAAACATTTCCGCAGCCCTTCTGTTTGCACTCTGCACATCTGTCTAACGCTGTGTCGCCTCCATCCATCCCCCCCTCTTAGAGGAGTGAGGAATGTACGGTGGCCCTGAAGTTCAAAAACCACAATGATATTTCGGATAAGGCGACGTCTCATAAAACATTGTGATATTTTGGGCGGTTCGCAAAAACCCCCGGCATCCCCGGCCATACCACCGCGTTTTTGAACATAATGCGACATTTCATAAGACATTGTGTCTTCATGAAAAATTCGAAATGTTATAAAACATGGACGCAGCTTAAAAAAGGTGTTCTACCAAATGTTTGGCCATTTCAAAGGATTGTTTTGGTTTTAGGAAACACGTTGCTCTCGGGAATGTCAGTGTTTTGTGTAATGTTGTGTTTGCTGACATTTTGTTGAGTGCTGACATTCAGGGTCACTGTGCACTTCAAGACTTCATAGCGACAAGTTCAACCAAAATCCATAGAGGACAAATCAAAGACTAAAGAGCTGCAAACAACAACAAAACATGCGACGGAGTGTGAAGCACGCTGGTCCTGACTGGGTCACTTTG
Organism: Chascanopsetta lugubris; assembly: GCA_016785325.1. Lineage (NCBI taxonomy): Eukaryota > Metazoa > Chordata > Actinopteri > Pleuronectiformes > Bothidae > Chascanopsetta > Chascanopsetta lugubris. The sequence goes on from JAFBJT010109585.1 coordinate 22,038, forward strand.
GTTTCCTGGAATCCGCCTGTTGTCGTCTCCACCAGCCTCGTGTTTTACAGTGTGAACAACAATGTGTCTCTGCTCCGGATCCAAAATGAAAGGAATGTCAAAATGCGCTGCAGAGGAAAAACAAACTCGCCCCCCTGCTCCGCGGCCCGATGGCCGCGCTCCCTTTGAAAGCTAAATGAAGACAAACGGCCTTGTTGTCTTTCAAGTGTCTCTGTGTTTAAAACCCACCAAAACAGTGAGGCTGAAAGAAATGAGACTTTCTACACAACCGGCTACAAAACAAAGCCCCCGGGGCCAAATCACTGCTCTCGCTATTGAAAGCCCGGTATTGTGCGTTAATTGGTTCCATGCCGTTATCTGTAGCGCTTATCGTTGCGCAGACCCGGGGCCGTATACATTACACATAGGCACGAACGCGCGTGTTGATTTTGCCGACACGCCAGTTTCTGGGGGTTTCTCGCACGGCTCCGGACGAGTGTCCGAGCGCAGCGGAGCCGTGTGCAGCACATGTGCCGTTTAACCTGAGACCTCTCCGCAGTGTTGGAGGATGACGGCGATTATGGCTCCCGCCTACGAGTTCCCGGCGACGTGCGCGCTCCACATTTGAGTCTGTCACAGTGCGATGGCATCAGGAAACACTAACGAGCAGAGAGGCGAAGCTCCGCCCACCGTCTGCCTCGAGCTCGGCTCCACACATGGGACCCTCTCGGTGCTCTCTCAAACTATTCTCAGCACTTGAGGAGCATCTGCGGTGTGGTCGCCGCGCATTTCCTCTTGTCTGGTCAGCATCCGGGCGATGGCCTGACTCCTCCTACTTCCTGGTTCATCCAAAAACAGGGAAAAGGGGCGGAGCACAGGTGGAGCCGGGGGGTGGGCCTGTGGTGCTGTTGCAGCATCCACAGGGCGTGCCGGCTCAGCCCAGGTGACACTCAAGAGGCCACGCCCTCATTTATTTGTTGACCCTTTTAACATGGGAGTCTATGGGGATTGACTCGCTTTTGGAGCCACTAGCCTCCAGTGGCCGCCCTGTGAACTGCAGGTTTCCGTATTGGCCTCATCCATCAGCCCTGGAGGCTGCCGCTTGGTTCACTCTTCAGGCGTTGCAGCTTGTTGACTGGTCGAGAGTCAATTTGCATATTTGCCATCGATATAATCACTTAGTTTGACACAACGACTTTATAAACAATGTCTGAACGTCTTTACCAGAACTGTTTGAACAGTGTGATGGTCGGAGCAGAGGGATCAGTCATGGAGCTGCAGTTTGTCATGTGGCAGATGTGTTGGATTAGACATGAGTCACAGAGAGTGAACAAATCCTGCTGCTGCGTGTGTGTGTGTGTGTGTGTGTGTGTGTGTGTGTGTGTGTGTGTGTTTATGTGTCATCTTTAGGACCTCTTCCAGCACAAACAATTACCCTGTCAGTGCTCGTCAGCCTCAGGGTAAACACAGCCAGGTCTCGCTGAGGCAAAAAAAAAAAAGTCATTTTCCGAGCCAATGGTTAAGGTCAAAGGTCAGATGTCAATCGGGGTGGTTCTTGAATTGGTCAGGGTCAGGGTCAGGGTGAGGTCTCGGTTAAGCTGTCTACAGTGAATAGCAGTCAGTGTGTGGAGGCGTAAAGGACAGCTGCTGTCTGTGATCATGTCCAAGTTAAAGGAGTGAGTAGCACATCCTGGGATAGTGACCTCTAGTGGTGAAGTTGCGTGTTGCAGCTCAGTACCTCCTAAAGGTGATGTTCTGCACTGAATGAATCAGCTCAACCATATTTACAGTGAGCGTTTTTTGACAGCGAAGCCAGTTTTCACATGGGCACATGGCGCCCTCTGCTGGCCACTGTGGGTACAATATATACACCAATTAACAACGATGATGCAGCATCTGTGGTTGAAGGGGCAGTTCATCATTTGTTGCCCAGCAGGTTTAGTGAAGCTGTGATGAGGAAGACGCAATTCATGCAAAGCCTTTGAAATAGCAGAAGCACTGAATAATAATAGCTGTTTATGCAAAACAGTACTTTTCAAATTTTGTACTATTTTTATTTTGAAAACTACGTCAACGCAAGTGATGAGATTTTGCACATTTGATATGTTTTTCATCGGAGTTGAAGAAACAGTGAAGGCTGATTTCATTGTTTCAATGAGCTGTTTATTACAAAAAGACTGTACATAAATTTCAATGATCACAGTCTATGTACAAACTGAGGAGAAGACAAATATTGAATCATGTTCCCGTGAACATTGAAGTTACACATCTTTCTCTTTTTAGTCCCGCGGCTTTTGATCATAAGAAAAACACTTATCAAAGAAAGGCGCCTTGACCTGTGATGCCCTGAAATGCAAGACATTAAGTGGTAAACATTACAAAGTTCTGCACATCAGTGGTTGTCTCATGATTTCTCTATGAAAAAAGTATAAATAAATCTTTACATACAAACTGCTCAAAGGACCTCCCTCAGCAGTGTCAGACATAAGAACGAGTCGAATGCGGAGCTAGAAAGACGGAAAGTAGAAAAAGTTTGTTGTTCTCACAAAGAACTGACCTCATGATGGAAAAAGTACAATCAACGATGAGATGTTAGTGGCAGATCATTCACTGTAATGACGTTTAGATACTTTCATGCACAGATGCTGGATCGACACTGGGGATATGACGGAGCCGCTGTCCTGTGTGGTCCTTTTCAGAATAAAGGTTCACGTCAATGCTCAAATGATGAAGTTAGAAACAGTATTCTGAGATGAGCATTAACCGATGATGTCTGACAGCAAGTTCTTACTCGCACCAACAATCACTTTGGTAAAGGGCAGACATTTTGTTTTGCGGAAATAAGTAGAAAAGGAAAAAGAAAAAAAAAACAGGTCATCGCATCAGCACTGTATTTAAGCCCTCAGAAGTGTTTTTGTTCCTGTACTGCAGAAAACAGCTTTCATTCACATGTGGTACAGACTCTGGACATTAGAACATGAGGAACAGACTGATCCTAGCTGTGGTACATTACTGCTGAGTCACCTACATTCAGTGCAGAAGTGATAAGGACACTGAAAACCCTCTTGTTACATTTCTACATACAGCTGTTTTGCGCTGAGGTCGTCGGGGGAAAATGGCGACTGTGGTTATTGAGCACCGATGTGAAGCACCACACCATCAACTGCAAAAATAAAAACCAGTCACTGCTCCTCAGAGTAAACTTGCAATCGGGGGGGGGGCATGATGGTGAAACCATCAAGTCGTCATCATCACAGTCATCGATAACTAATCAGTGCAGCTATTCCAACACAATCAAAAACAACATGGAAACACACACGTCAGTCCTTCCTCCTCGTCTCGGAGCTCTGCTACAGTAGCTGGACAGCATTGCCAAAAACAAATAGTGCCGGTGGTCGATAAAATAGAACTTCACAGGAAAACAAATCTTTACACAACTTGCTCGGGAAAAGTCAAAATGGCAACGTGAGTGAGTGAGTGAGTGAATGAGTGATGAATGGGTGAAAGCAATATTCAATGGAAAATCAAAACTACCTTGGCACCACCTCCACTGACGCTGATGGCAAGTCACAGGTGAAACACACTAAACTGACAAACGTACTGTTACTGGCAGCGTCTCACATTACACTTTATATACATGTTACCGTTAGAGAACAGAAAGAAACTCCACCAGAAAGAAGAAACGGTTTTCTTTTCTTTTTTTCGTAATGCATACTATACACTCACATTATCCTTTCATCAACATGGAGCATAGTCAATACTTAGGTTGCTTTATTTTTTTTAGCTCACCTTTTCTTTTCTTTTTTTACATCTTGTGATTTGGACATTGACAGCATGGAACATTCAGTCATGTCCTAATGCACTTTGTTGATGTTTGTGAGTCCGTTTCATTTCCTTCGGTTTGATCAGAAACGATGGAGGTTATTGACGGGAGGGAGGAGCTGGTCTGCTGGTCTACAGACTGTGGAGCATTTCATTATCAGAACACTTCACTGCCTCGTCTGTTCAGTGTTAGAGTGCGAATACGTCACTGTGAGGATCTACACAGTACAACCACGGAGTATCAGGGCCATCTTTGAGGGTAACAAGAATAGAGGTTTACTACTTGTAGAATCCAAGAATAAAGTCATACTGAAGGACTAAAGTCTTAGTATCAGGAGATTAAAGTTGTAATATCAAATACAGGTCATTATATGAATGATGCAAAATTGGAATATTGCAAACAAAATGTAACAGTCATAACGCCACACTACTGAATTCATGATATTACAAGATTAAAGTTGTAAAAATAGAGAACTAAAGGTCGCAAATGTTACGAAAGAAATGTCTCATGATGTTAAAAAAACTAACGTCCTGATGTTTTTAAATGTAATTATAATATTCTGAGATTACAGTTGTAATATGACAAATTAAGTAGATAAAAAGACATTAATTGATTATACCAATACATTAATATTCAATGTATTTTGAAAAGCACAGGTTCTACATGCTACTTATCCCCAACAAATACTTTTCTCAGGATATTATAACTGTATTTCTTATTAAATTGCAACTTTATTATCATAACATTTTTTCCAAATGATGACTCTTGGCTTTGTAGCTTCAATATGGCCCCAATATTCTGTTGTGTACTGCAGACTGTAAATACTGCAAATGTAACACTACATCCATATGTGTGACATGTTCTCTGAAACTCTCAGTACTCTGTCATTCTGCGAAGCAACCCAACTCTGACAGCCACAGATGGAAAACAGGGTTTTATCTCCTTCTGTTTCATCCACAGTGTAAACTAACAGACCCCAGTCATCCTAAGCTCCTTCACCTTCACTGACTTTTTGTTTTTGTTTTTTGGAGCAGAACAAAACCGCCAAAACTCGAGCTCCCCAAAAAGAAAACCATTTTCCTCCTTCCAGAGACCTCAACATGGCACTTCATTGAAAACAGAAGCTGTATGAACTGTTACCGCTGCACTGCATATACTATATGTACATCTTCATAGTTTGACCTCTGTTCCAACCTGCAGCATTTCTTTTGTTTTGTTGGTTTGTTTTAGTCGGCGTAGTGCATGATGGATTCCACGTAGTTTCCTGGGAAGAGTCCGGTGACGCCGTTGCAGACGCCTTCAAACCAGCCGTCGTCGTTCTTCTTGATGATGTAGATGATGGCGCCCTCCATGAAGGACAGCTCGTCCTCCTTATCCTTGCTGTAGTCATAGATGGCCACAACTGGGTGGAGGCAACAACATAGTATAGGTGAGAATCTGTTTTCTAATTGAAGACCAAGAATGAATGAATTACACGTCATGTAAATTCTGTGGTACCTACCTTTCTCTAAATAAACCTTGGGGGCCCAGTGAGGGTCTCCGTCAGCGTAGGGGTCACTATAATGGACCACAGCTGCCTCCTCTTCCTCATAGTCCACAGGTGGGGGAGGGGGAGGGGGAGAGGGTTCCTCAAACACGCCCATGTCCTCTGGTGGAGGTGGAGGAGGTGGGGCGGGGCTGTCTGATACTACAAAAAGAGAAGAAATGGAAAAACTGTGATTAAATTGAGAAAACAATGGATCTTTATCTGGTGCAGCTGAAAATGGGTGAAAAAAAATATCTTCCTGGAGCTGTTTTCAACAAAATACAATTCCTTTTCTAAAGATCATAATCTGTTACCCTTTTCTGGCTTGGTAAAAATATCAGCAACAATGACGCAGAATGGAGGAAACCATCTTAAAGGGTGCACATTTTCTAGACTGTTGATATAATACAGGCTAACTTATACAATTCCTTCCGTATCACCAAAACCACTAGTAATCATTATAAATCGTATTACTATGAAGGATGCTGCCAATGCTTCAATTCTTCAATCTATAACATGCAGTAATTCATACTGTACACTAGAGGGCAGTTCACAAAGATCATGAGCCTTTATCTTTCAGCACTGAATATGTATTTCATCCATTAGTTCTGTTAAACCCCTGTAAATATAATCATGAGGAGCTTAATAGAGTTTTTAGCAGTATTATTATTATTATTATCATTTCATGGGAAGAATAATATATATTACTTCACTTGTTCTTTTTAATTTTCAATTTAATTCCTTACATATTTTCCTGTAAACATACATTGTAGTCAAGTAGTGTCAAGACTCCACTGACTGACTTTTAAATTATAACATATCGAATCTTCAGAATAAACTGAAATAGTTCATTGAGCTAGTAGCCATTTTAAGGCCAGCTCACGGGCAGCATACCCTCTTACTCACACTACAAAGACCTACATTAGAATAATAATCTCTTTCACTGAATGCAAGACTTCAGTTCAGCGGCGTGTTTCGGTTGAGTGTGAAGTCAAACTATGAGGATTGAGTAGTCGGGTGCACGCGCTCCCTCGTCTCTGCGCAGCTGCACGTCTTCACACAGGCGACAGCACAATCAGGACACAGCATCGGCTCACATTTACTCTGCCCACTGGACAGGGAGTACAGGTCACACGCCTTCACTGACCCCTCATCACCATGGCAACAAACAGACAGCTGTCTAAGGGTGGCGACCGCTCTCCCTCAAACCCCCTGTACAGTGCAGGCAAAGAGGTGCTACTTGTAACAAGCCATAGAAGGGTACATATGCATTTTCAGTGAGATTTCTTTCAATTTCTTTCATTCATTACAAAAAGTGCAGCACAGGATGACTGACAGCTGGGACTGCCATTGCTGCGGCACATATCTCAGCAGGATCCAGATATCACAGCTCGACATCATAAATTCTTCACAAATGTTGGCTCCAAATAAGCTAGATGGAAATGTTAGTATCCAGCATACTTTGGCTTCATTTCTGAGGAGTGAGAGGAAGAGGAGGGACGTTGGCCATCATTATACAGAACCTGTGGCTTTGATTGTAGTTTTTATGCTGTTTTTTCGTGCATAGTTTTGAGTATCAGTGATTCAAACCGCAGGGGTGCTCGATGGCTGAAACGCTGGTAGTATAACTCTGTGTGTTGTTGCAGTGTAATTCTATCAGCCGTCAGTCCAGTTGCACCTTGAGTCTGGATGTGTGCTCTGTGCAAATGCGTGGGAGTGAATGTGTCCAGGAGTGAGTGGATGTGAGGCGCTTTTGCTGTGTCATCTTTCCAAGTGTCTGATTTCACAGTGTGAGCATAATGCGTAATGCATAATGTGATGCTGCATTTCAGCTAATACAGTATTTGTGCATTATCAACAGCACTTCTGCATACAGAGTGGAGCCCACTACGTGTCTCGATAGCTATGTGTCAGTGAATGTTTACCTTCAGGTGGAGTACTTACTGCTTTCCTGCATTCTGGCAACAAAGCCAGTCAGGGGGATCTGTGGGGTCAGCTGGACCATGGGGGGAGGAGGCGGAGGAGCCACAGACACTGGAGCAGCGACATCCAGACAAGCCGGAGGAGCAGCGGTGAAAACAGAGAGCGATGGAGGTGGTGGTGGACAGACAGAGAGAGAAAATGTGACGATATGAGGAAAGAACAAAAGACACCATGGAGTGGAGAATGGTGAAGAAAGAAGATTACAAAAAGCTTGTGAGCGAGTGGGACGGCGCAGCAAGCGTCAGTGTTTTTTCTGCGTTTAGTTTTCCAAGCCGGACAAAAGGCACATTTATCTCTTCTCGCTCTGAGAATCTACCCAGTCAGCATCTACTTTAAGACCAAAGCAAAGGCTGGAGGCAGCGTTAGCTTCCAAGTGGAGGTGCTACAAAGTGCTTTGAGACGAGGAAGGGTGCATTAAACAGCATTTGCATATAGAGCTGCAGCATCTGGATCTGCTCTCGACTCAGAATCTCATTAGTGGTGGGTATGGATCGAGAGCAACGCTCACTGAATGAACTTGTACCTGTATAATCTCACTCTCGCTCTCTTTAGTCCAAAGAAAACAAGGTATTTAGTCACGCTGTCTTTAGAAAGAGGATAAATGGATGTGCACACAAAGAGGAACACTCAAAGACATGATGTCACACACACAGGCCAGGTCTGACTCATAAATCACATGTAATGGAGGGGCGTCTGTAATCTCCCCAGCCAGTAATGTCTCATTATTCCACCCTGCTCTCACCGCACAGCCACATCCATCCACAGCTACACCCTGAGAGATCAATGAGTTCCTTTCCCCCGTTGTCAAACTTCTATTACGGAAATCTAAACTTTTACTTAGATTACATTTCAATGGCAAAGATGATGTGATGTCTCAGCTTAAGCCCCTTGTTGATACAGAATCTGCATCACTGTCCCCTCCCCGACAGGCAGCCTCCTCCTCCTCCTTTATTCTCGTCCTTTGAGACACACTCCTTCGGGAGAGAGTAGCTCAGAGTGATGTCTGCCAAACTAAATTCTACCCTCGACAGACATTATGCACATGTCCTGGCTTCCCCCTGTCGTGCATCTCATTGTGTCTTTCGCCCTGAAAAATCCTCTGCCCCTCTCTCCTTAACAAGAAACCGCCTTCAGCTTACTAAAGTGATAATGTCATAACTCAGTTAGAAATGGTAATTAAATGCCCTGCTTCAGTAATTATGGCTCATAATTCATATTTATTGGCCTGTGCAGGGGATAGCCCCTGTGCATCTCTTAGACCCAGAGGACAGTAGTTAAGTGGCAGCTACTAGAGGCTAAATCTGTACTATTGAAAATGTTTTTCAAATTATTCCCATCTCCTTCAATCTGAGCAGTTTGGCTCCATGTCAGTTTCAATCCCGGTCTACGCGATCACACCTTAAAACATATCACACATAGAGTCGATGTGTTGGTTTAACAGCTCATCTCCACATGTAAACAGTGGAATGATCGTAAAATGCAGCGTTAAACTACATAGCAGCTGTTGGCAAAGACAACTGTTTGGTAGTGCTTGACATTGATAATCTATGTTGCATTCTAAACTGGTAGCCTTGGCTAATTAGTGCTATTTGTCTTCGTCTGCCCATTCACACTTAAATTTAGGTGTGAATATAGTCTAAATTATACATTCAATTGCCTATTAACCTTGAAGAGAACAAAAACAAACACATACTGGCTATGTGTTATCAAAAAAGGTCAGTTCTTGTCACCCAAACCCTGATTTCACAAAAAAACATCGACCCTTTAAATACACCACACTGCAAATGTAACAGTCATGCTGTTCACATTCAGACACATTAAATCCGACTTACTTGAATTCTGTGTGTAGGCAGGCCCCCCGTTGATGTGAGGCTGCTGGGAGGAGACGGAAGGTGCTCGGCGGTAGGTGCCGGTTGCCGACACCATAGAGGCCGAGGAGGTGGTGGAGGAGTTGTGACGGGAGATCTGGCGGGAGATGGTGCCAAACTGAGACATGGGAATGGGACCCAAGCCAGGACCCTGCGGCACTGAGGCGGAGGACGTCGCCACTGCAGGAAATGGGGAGGTAAACAACAAATTAAGACACTTACGAACTAAACGCTCAGGGAGTAGGACCTTCCTAACGACATGCCGATGCACCGAGAGATACCGAAAAGAGCCAGTGCAGTAGTTACTACACATCTGTCAACATCGCGATGTTGCAGCCGTTGTCTCACCTTGTCCCAAACTGGGGGGAGAGGGGGTGGGAACTGCCAGAGGAAGACTAACTCCGCTGCCCCCACTGTTTTCCCTGCCACCACTGCCCCCACTGCTGCCACTGCAGAGAGAAAGCGCGACGGAGAGAGACACGAGTCTTTAACGGTGATCATTAGAGAATGAGTAAGATGTTGACATCCCACCATTTGTGCTGATTGAAGATACAGAACCCCAGATCATTCTTGCTAATAGGAGAGGCGGTGTTATACCTGTGTGTCCTGGGCCTCTGATTGAGTGAGGCTGTGCGTGCAGGGCTCTGCTGGCTCCCCAGTCGTGCTGGGCTCGTCATGTAGTCGTTAGGCACCACTGGGGGCTTCACCGGCTCCAGTGTCTTATAGGGAGTGTTGCGCCTGTACAGAGATAAAGAATGCAGTGTTCTTGTGAAGTTCGGAAAGGTGAAAAGTTATTCTCGACAGTGACACAGAGTCTGCAAATGGAGCCATGGTCTAATGGTTCAGACAGGCAATGAATGCATTATGAAAAATACCACAACTTCCTTACCCCAGTGTACCACGACCAGCCATGGGCGGACTCGGAGGCTTCTGTGTGGGCGGGTTGGTCCTAGCGAGAGTCCCTCCTCGTCCTGCTGCATTGTTTCCATGTTGCTAGAGGAGCAAAGATGAGTTGAAACAATTGTTTTCATAACCTCAATAACATTATCCTGATGCTTAAAAATAAAATGGAGCAGTCAAGGCAAAACCAAGATTTATATCACATTAGTATCTTATCTCTAGCTTAATCAGTCATACGTTTTGTGGGAACATGGGCCGAAGCGAGATAAACAGAATGAGAGAGGAAGTAAAGTAAGCATCCATATATATATGTGACTGTCTTATATTGCGGAACTGGATATATAAACTATGACGCACACAAGCTGTTCGTATATAAATGAAGAGATAAAGGATCTAGGTATATTTATATTCAATATCTCCTAAGCCATACACATGAAATCAAGCGTATTGTACATCAAGTCACCTTGATAACAACTGTCATGTTTGCATTGACATGCGCATAACACCATTTTTGAATCCCAGCAATAGGTGATAAAAAGGTTATTAAAATGAAAGCATGACAAGACAACCACATCTTACCTTTGCCTTAAGCCACTGAGTGCAAGCAGGCAGAGAGAGGACAGAAAACAGGACATGCTCATTGGTTAATGGTTAAAAAAAGTGAGTTATATTGTCATTGTAGTGAAAGCAAACATGGAGAGTTAGTATTCGTATAAACTACTCTACATTAATTCACTTTAACACACAGTTAATAGAATGGAAAGAATATCTCAAAGAGGGAAGAAAGAGTGTGTAGGAGATAGTACAGGACAGCAAGTAAACTAATATAAAGACACAAGTGGACAGAGACGGATCAAACTTCCCAAACGGACATCATGAACTAATGTGTCATGAGATGACTGTCTTTACTTTGTAAACAAATATCTAAGGTAAAAGAGACAACGGGTGAAAAAAACACCCTCTACTACAGATTAAATGACCCCTCTGTGTGTCTATCCTGAGTGCATCAGTGTCTGGACATGTGTTGCAGATTGTATTCACGGTGAGAAATCACTTCATGACGCAGAGTGAAAATAATTGAGTGGTGGCTCGCCCTCACGTCGCTGTGCTGACATTGTGAGAGTTGCTCTGAGGAACGGCGAGGTCATAAATTACAGGAATGAGGTGCTCGGACTGTGGCAGTGGCTGAAACTATGTCACCCTGGTAACTGCCACTAATGCCAATAAAGCCTATTATGGTGAAAGGTTGAGCACAGTCATCCGTAAATGTGTGAATGGGTCTTTTCCATGCTCTAGTCCGACTTTCCCATCCACCCCTGGGTGAGCTCCCCTGACTATGCGGAGGCGGAGGGGCGGAGGTAGTAATCACGCCTTCCGCGCTCTGGGAAATCCACCACCACAGCCAGGAGGAAATAGGCTGGAGGGCTGGAGAGCTAATAAGCTGATATTTCACACACAGTCAGAATGGAAACGAATGCACAAACAGACACACGCGTGCAGCAGTGAACTACTATTTGAGTTCCCTATATTTCTATCTGACAGGTGCAGCATTAAGGATGCAATTGAATGAATTTTTGATACCCTGAATTATTCACAAATGGCAGAGAGGGTGAAATATGGAATTGATATGTACTGGTGTCTGCGCAGCCATGAATACATTTCCCTGGGATATAATCCAGTCAGTGGTCAGGTGGTTGATGTATATCTATTTTCATATCTCACATGCCACAGAATTCAATATGTACACAGCCTTTAAGTGTGAAAGATAAGTTCTAGCATGAGAGCGAGATCTGCTTAACTCGCCGCACAATCATACTTTAATTGTTTGGATGGTAAAAACATTATGATATGCATGAGCGCATTATTAGTATTGTAACTAAATCAAACAGAGGTGGGGCAACTTGCAATATGGCTGACTGTAACAGGCTCAGTGTGCAGGAACTAGTGGTATTTACTGAGTGTTTAAAAGAACCTATTATGCCCTTCAAATGATTTTAAAAAATGCAAAAGGACTTCTTAAAAGCCAGTGTTTGGTTCGTCGATTCTCCAAAACTGTAGAAATATGTTGGTTTTATGAATGACTCAATCTTTGGTACCAGAGAGACCAACAATTCTTTGATGATTATTTGCTAATGAAAATATAGTTTTGGGTATGATTCTCTGAATCTGTCACATTGTACCTGCGCCATTAAGATAATTAATAAGAAAGTCTACACATGCAAAACAAGACAAAGGAGATTTCAAAATATCTGTGATGCTGATCTAAACCTGATAATAACAGCAAACCAATTAATAGGTGATCACATCTAGAAATCACCATAGAGACAGATTAAGGGGGATAAGAGATTTCACATGCTCTGGCGTTGACACTCATCTGTGCCAATTTTGGCTGTAATCTATAATTTGCAGTCTCCTTGAATGATGCTTTATTTGCATAGTGGGCCGTGACAAATGCTTTGCAGTGAGCCAGCTCTCACAGGAGGAGACACAAGCTTCTGAATTTGAATCAGCCGACGTTTGAAAATCAGCCGACAGCAGCTATCTCAGCAGAGACAGACAGACGGGGAGAGAGGGATGAAGAGGCCGAGTGGAACGCAGCAGAGAAATTTATGACACTAACAATCATTGCACATGAATGTGTGTACACACTTGACAAACGCACACACATAGAATGTGGTATGAAAGGATGAGATGAAGAGGGGGAAGAGGAGAGCGGATGGATCATGGGGAGAGAGAATGAAAAATTGAAGAATGAGCCGGAAAATGGATGAAAGAATATTTTCCCACGATTCAAAAGGGGGATGTGTTGGTATGAGTAACACTTGGCTGAAATGTCTCTTTCTCGCTCACATTCAGGACTCAAAGCACACACACACACACACACACTCACTCTCACACACACACACACACACCTAATGACTTCCAGCTTTTGCAGTCGTTGCTTGGCATGAACAAACAAGAGCAAACAAAGCATTGAGCCCCGGTTGGCTTCCATCTCATTTCAGTGAGGATTAGATTTATTTGCGTCTCTCTATACCTGATTTACTAAAAGGTCAGTGTATCGATCGACCAGCAGTCTGCCACTGAATCTTGAGAGCAGGCAGTCAGCTTGTTCACAAGAAGGTGTTAACTCGACTTAGTATGTGTTTCCTGTCTTGTGGGATCGACCCAGCAGATCAAGACAATATATCAAAGGGGAGACCGATATTCACACCAGCTGCAACAGTCTGGCAGCGCTGAAGCTGGAACAATGTCAAATTGCATTTTGATAGGGAACTTCAGAAATGAGGATTTTGGTGCAATGCAGCCAAATCAATACATTGTCATTTATTGGCCTGCTCTGATTCAAGTCCGTTTTGTTTGCTCTCCAACACCCTGCCAGCTTTCATTTTGAAATGGCAATCTGAAAGAGCTTACCTTGACGCCGTGTCCCACGTCATCCAGCAGTGTGTAGTCGATGGGCTTTCGAATGTAGCGCACTGGCCGCTCCATGTTGCCCGGGGCGATGATCTTGTGGGTGCGAGCTGTGTTTTTATTCGTGGTCAGGATGCCAATCTCCCGGCGCGCCACTTTCTCTTTATGGATGTCCACCGTCTGCAGGGGACAGGACAATGTATGGTGAGACATAACAAATATTGAGACTATTATTACTAACTATTGCAAGATGAACAACGTGATCTCGTAAATAACCCATTTTCTTTTCATCCTAATTGCAGTTAAATGACTATTTATTCATGTACATTTACCATTGTTTGAGACCCAGTCAGGATTTGAGTTATGAGAATTCACATAAATTAGCTGAATAGATTTCGCAACATAACATTTCTCACCGCATATGGTGTGATGGTAATTTGTGACACATAAAAATAAACAGGGATTTGGATGAAAACAATAATTGTTATTAAGTTGAATTTCATTTAGTTCATTCCTCCTTCAGTCATCCTACTACTGTTAGTACACACAAACCCACGCAAACACCCACACCGGGATCCATTCTATTGAACTCCTACTGACCTACAATTGTGCTCTGTTGGCCTACACCCCAAGGCGGATTACACAAAGCTCGCTTTTGACCCCTTGCCCAAGGGCAAATTGAAGACACCATTGACCTCCATCTTCACCATGATTTCAGTCATCATCACTCATGGACTGGCCTTCAATTCATGAGTGACAGATGAAAGTGGAAGGGTTGAGAAATGCAGTGAGCCACGAACCGAATTAAGAAAAAAACCACGAGGGAGGATGGAAGATGGAGAGCTTCATACGTGGAGAGTGAGGTCAAACTTAGAAGGAGAGTGTTGATGAGTTGAAGTGTATGGACTGTAAAAAAACTGCAATTTCTGGAAGTAAACCCACTCAGAAATGAGGTCAAACATCAATCACCATGTGTCATTCAGTTGACCTGACTGTTGCACTGCCTCTGTCTGGGAGCTGGAGATGAAAACACCAACTGAAACACTGGAAGTTTGAGAGAGCCGGTGAATTTGACCTGCAAAATCCTCTCCCTCCTGCTGAGCAAAAACTCTGTGTCTGCGTCAGAGTCTTTTGTGAAAATGAAGCGAACAAGCTCTTTTTTTAGGAGAGGAAACTGAGGCGACACGCCCTGTTTCAGCTGGGAAGTATGAAAAAAAAAAAAAGACCTGCCTACTTCCTGCCAGTGACACTCAGGCTGATCACAAAAAGTGAGAATAATGAAACCCAACAGAGAGACAGAAACTAAAACAGGGACAGAGACGAGAGAGAGACTAAGCACATATAAGACTAGAAACTTCTGCCATGATCAAAAGGAAATGTGAGGAAGGGAAGAAGCCAATAGAAAAGATACAGAGGAAATGCAACCGTGTGCTCTCTGGATTAAGACCTACTTTACGTGCTGCAATTTACCAGTGAAGTGACCACCCATCCACTGCTGCTGTTTTACAGGAACAGGATCTATGTTGACAATGTAGACTAAATCCAACATAAGTACCTATTTAACGTACATGATTGAATACTAAGTGTCACTCTGTAGTATATTCTAAACCAAAGTATTATCAGAGTATGGCAATCTTCTGGAAAGAGTTCTAAATGTCACCTCATCATAAATCTTTATAATCTAATTTGCAGTCTTTGGACAATCAACTAAATACTTCCGGTTTCCAGTTCTAGTTTGACCAGACTCGGCTGAGTGGGCTTTGGTTTCCCACTGGTAAACACTGCCTGAAATGCATGGAATTTTTAATTACTCTGCATTCATACATCCGGACCTATACCTCCTACACACAGTATAGGTTTGGGGATTGTGTGTGGAGAATCATAACACTTCTGTAAGACAGTAAATAGCATTTGATGAACAGAGGATAAGAGCCTTGAGGCCAGTTCATGCTGTTGCTATGTCTGCAGTCTACGCAGCTGAATTGATATTCATATATAGGTGTGTGTGCATCACTCTGTAATCACACCCCCGACATGCGAGTGGCTATGGCGGGGAAACGGTGGGAGCCATGCAGTTTGCTCTTGAGCTTTTTATGGTTTCCAGGCGAGCTTCTGTTTTTGTCTATGGATTCAAAAATGGTGCGGAGTTGAAGGGAATTTGTAAACTGTCTGATTGGAATACAGTGCTTCCAATTAGACTGGTAACAGCTGTAGTGGTGGAAGTTGAAGTAAAAATACAGCAAATTGGTCATTTGACAGTAGACAATGGGCTGTAAAACTGCCTTATCATTGACGGTCTGTCTTCCGTATGCACTCTCAGGCTAATTTTCTTTAGTAATGCCAATATTGTGCTTTCTGGGAGCACATCCAGCTGTAATGTTCACACCTGCATACAATATGAAAGCTTCAGCGAAAACAATCTGCGTTTCGGGAAATCATTATTCACTTCATCCGGCGAGGCAGCTGTTGACGGTGTTTCCTGTAGATGTGTTATTGTCAGGAGGAAAATAATGATGTAGACTGAAATGAGATGTATCTGAAGTTTATCAACAGATGATTCCATAGAGCTATGATCTCATATCGAGCTTGGAACACAAATAGTCTGGCTGTATAAGTGACGCCTCACAGCTGTCTGGATCTGTGTCGTTATTGTCTTTTTTTCATTAACACTAAAACAGTTCTGCCAACTTTGGACCAGTTGGAGCTGAAGGAGGCAGAAGTGGGTCATTGAGTTGATGAATAGCAATTCTAGGGGAAAAATGAGTCAAAGAGAAAATTGGCTTTTTCAAAAAAGAGGGGAGAAGAGACTGATTGGGCGAGTATCTGTTTTATGCATGGGAATACAATCAAAATCAAGCAGTTCTATTTTCACAGTTACACTGGTTTTGGGATCCGACACAATAATAGACCACTATGTTTAGCTGACACAGACAAAGAGGAGAAATGGACTGCCATCGCTCTGCACTGATTAGACAACGGATCAGCTGTATTCAGGAATAGCCGAACTCTACCTGCGCGCTCTCAAAACATATGGGACTCGGGTCTGGCAGCAATGCTCACCTACCGTCCTCTCTCTCCCCTGTAACGTGGCACGACTGAGCAAATTCTAATTTAATTTCTTGGCCATGTCGCAACTAGAATAATGAATATTTGCCCTGCAGAAGTGTATGAGATGAATATCAAATAAATCATTTTTTTCTTTTCTACAATTTAAGCCTGTTTTATGCTATCTGAGCACTGAGATATCTCCATATGTAACTTTTATACTTTCAGCACCCATATCAAGTCACTGGTAGGTAAATGACTGGTTTTCACCATACCAAAAGACCCTTTATTTGAATGATATTCATAATTGTGAGTCTCCTCCTTCAAGAAATATGTGCCATCCAACACCATCAACCTGAGGGCCCAGCTGCGCAAGTCTATTGCATCCTTATCATTCCCATTCATCACTTTTATATGACCGTGTTGAAAGTGAGAACGGTTGAGTTGAGTTTTACAGCATGTGTTCATGTGCCATCGAAGGAAAAACAAAGAGTGTGATGTGTCATGTTTGATGGCACAAATGCCCCGAAACCATGATGTTCTCTCACCACATTCTCCTGCCAATTATCATGATCTCTGCCAACTCGAAGTCAGCCAGCCATCTATAAAAGACGGATAAAAGACCCTTGTTGTTCATCATCACACTGAAACCGACTCGGCTCCATTCACCAAAAAGCCTGTGGAGTAGAGCGAGAGCTGGATACACGGACCAGGCGAGAGTGCTGGCGTCAGGATTTAACTTCATCGTTGACGGGCTTAATGAAGCACACAGGGAGAGGAAGGGGACATTCACTGGCTGACGGGCAGGGTGGCCGCGTGCACAGAGAGGCGCTTCATGTGTTAGTCAGAGAGAGAGAGGACTGCTGATGAAGCAAGACTGAAGGGAAGGGGGGGGGGTGGAAGTCTAGTGCTCCAGCACGATCCGTGCCCTCTGTCATATCTGTCGCACTATCATGGGTGAAAATGTTATTTTGCACTTTGGTGTAATGACACAGCAATAAAATGTGGTTGTTGACAAATACAAAGAAGCTCGTCTTTGTGTTACAAGCTAAAACACTGATGGAGATGGGCTTCTGATCATAGCTGTGCAGTACAAGGTCGTCATATCTAGGTTGGTCTGTTTTCCTTGTGGATACATTCGGTATACGACCCATGTGAGAAGACACTTTTCGGAATATAAGTTGGAAATGATTCAGTGTAACGTCTGATGCTCCTGCAGTTCAGGGATGTTTCACTAAATTCCCTAATTTCCCTCTCTTGTAATGATGGATTGGTCTTCCTGCTCCTCTTTGGGACATTCCTTCAGAGCTTGACTCACAAAGCTTTACTAACACACTATCAAGAGTGAATTTCTTTAAATACGCACAAGCCGATCCTCTGTGCAACAGCAAATTCCAGTCATTAACTGCACACTGTTGAGTATATCATGGAGCATATGCAGAGAGGTTTAAGAGGATTATTGCCTCAGATTGTTCAGAATTACACACATTTACTGCAAGACATGTACTTTGTGTGTGTGTGTGTGTGTGTGTGTGTGTGACACAAATTTATTTGTATCAGTAATCCCTTCTAAACTGGGCTTCATTTCCCAAAGTCATTTTTAGACAAAAAGGATCTTGGTCTGTGGACTTAGAGTGGAACTGAGACCATCTCTGCCTTAAGATGCTTTAAGAAAATGACCACACTTTGACTGAATACCTTGTTTTGACCGCTCACTAAGACTGCATACATGCAAGGGGTTTTAGAGCTAGTAATACAGAGCCAAATTAAGTATGGATGTGCAGAAACCAAGATGTTTGGAAACTGTGACATAAACACTGACTGGATCTGTTCGTTCAGTCAACATCACCTTGCTAATTCCCCAGCCTCTGTTCAAATCGGTGACCCAGTGCTTGGCCAACAACCAGGAAAATAGATGGCAAGCACTGCTGTTGTCTTTGCTTTCGAAAACGTTGTTTTCAAATTTGAATAAAGTAGAAATGACTGAATACTGTTACTATCATTTTTATTTTCAACTGTTTGCTAGATACTAGATAAATCCAAACAAGCTAAAGGCAGCTGCTAAATCGGTCGTTTGAACTATACTGAGACCTGGAATGAAATGGATGAATGAAGTCGGACATTTTTTAAAAATGTTTTACAAAAACAAACTGCTTTGCATCTCAGTGCACATGTATCTTCGTGGCTCTGTTCATACCTGGGAGATGTGGTTGATAGAGGACTCCATGCGTCGTAGCTGTGAGGCCTGAATGTCCAGTAGCTGCAGCACATTGTTCGCTAAGGCATTGATCTGGTATGCCACGCTGGCCAGAGACTGGGTGGTATAAGCCTTGGTCTCCTCCAGGGCCTTCTTCTTGTCTTGAGCCTGGCGGCGAGCGAGCAGCAAAAGAGGAAGAGAGACACAAAAATTAGAGGGGGGAAAAAAGAATGCGTGGCCGCAGGAAATGGAGGATCAGACAAAAGGAAGTCGAGAAAAAACCCAGAGGAAATGCTGCAATTTCAGTTGTATTATCTGATCAGTTGAATGAGCGCACAGTCAGAGAGCCGTCTTCCTTGGGGGAACAGTATTCGTCGAGAGCAATCCTTCACAACCATTAAGAGGGTGATGCTCTGCTAATGTATGAATGAATGTGGGGGGCTGACTACGTTAGAATGCAAAGCAGCCTGGAATCTGACGACAATAACTTCCGAATAACTTGGACGGACAACATGAGACAGGTGCACTGTGGGAGTGGTGCCCAGTGGGCAGGAATGCCAGTAGTTTCTGGACTCCTTTAAATAGGGATGGGAATGAATGGACATATTTATTTTTAGTCTGGAAACAAACCACGGATGAAGGAGGGTCACGTCGAGAACCATTCCTACTTAGGACAGTTGCTCTGAGGAAGTGCCTAAATATCCTTTTAAGATGCTTGAAAACATTGTGACTGTAAAGCCCATTATCTGCAAATTGTCCAACAGTTTTACAGCTGATCAATCATCAGATATAGAATTCAAGATTCAGGACTATGTCTTCATTAGTTCATAACCATCTGTAACTTGTTTTCATTTTTGTGGCTTGAAAACCTTTTTACATTTTATGATGGTCTTTATCTATTCTTCTGTACATTTGAAATATGATACCCAGGCAGCTACAATATGTTATGTCACTATTAGATTAAACAAAATCTTAGACACTAACAATTCATATATAGTCTACTTAAAAAATACTTCTAATACTTAGCGTTATACCCAACTTAGTCAGGTTTGTGTTAAGTCCTCAGCCTTTAGATTCCTAGATTGTATTGAACTTTGTTTATTTTCTTCTTCTCTTTGTTAACCTAGTCAGTCCATCTTATTTGGTTGGGCTATTCTTTTATTATATTATATTATAATGAATGTAGTTTTGGTTTCATAAAGGGTTTTTCATTTTGGCTGCTGTTTACTGGAAATACTTTGGTATCTTGTGTGCGTGTGTGTGGTAACCCACAGGGCTGCACCATTCTTTACTACGAGAGCACCCGGCCACCTGCTACCTTTCAAACCACCCGCAGCAACAAAATCTGTTGCAGGCGTCTGGTTGGACATGCAGGTCAGCCCTCTGCAGTGCACGCCTCTTACTCACAGTTTGCAAACACACCGAGGAGGTAGAAGGAGCTTGATGTTTTTATGATACAAGAGACGCATAACTGTACAGTACCAGTCAATGCTTTGTGTGTAAATTTTAAGCTACCCTCACAAACCCAATTTATCTTGGGTGCTCCAAGTGCTAGGATGGTAAGATACATAAAAGTCATCTATACCACAGTGTAGGACATACAGCATAGAGGAGGCATTAATGGAAGGAACTGCGGGGAGGATCCAACTTCAAATAGACTCAAACTCATTAAAATACTCTGAAAATATCTTGCACAGAAAACCCCCTGGAAATAATAGCCTACATCTCCTTAACACTGTAATTCATTATAGGTCTCCCTCCTCTTGTATCTCACTCCCTCCATGCTGCTTTGCGATATAATGTTTCATATTAATCAAACAAAAGAGTTATTTAGAAGCACTTCCACTTGGAATTCCTGTTCCATCACACTTATTTTCAACAATGGTAAAAAAGAATACAGCAATTCCTATGTGTCATAGCACAGTTAACATGAGTTTGGGCAGCTGGCATATCGTGGACCACATGAGTCATGAATGAAGTAAGGCATTAGTCAAAAGGGGAAACATTGGGATCGACGAAAGGGGAAACATTC
Source organism: Chascanopsetta lugubris (assembly GCA_016785325.1). Taxonomy (NCBI): domain Eukaryota; kingdom Metazoa; phylum Chordata; class Actinopteri; order Pleuronectiformes; family Bothidae; genus Chascanopsetta; species Chascanopsetta lugubris. Next base: position 42,804 of record JAFBJT010109585.1, read on the forward strand.
AGCAGAGTCACAAGCTTCACTCCTCATCTGAAACAAAATGACAAACCATAATCATTGACTTTTAAGCGCTCGAGATGAGTTTACACACCAAGAGCAGCAAAGGCCTGTCTGCATCTCAAAAACAGCTTGATTTCATTGTTTCAACATTAAAACTGTTGACTCAAAGAGCTGCTTCTATTTCGGAACGCAAAGGTCACAGCAAAGGTATGAACAAAGCGCAGTTCTGCTCTCATGCTAAAAAATGTTGTGTGACAGTGTGACAGGTCTTTTGAAATGGCCTGGTTTCAATATCTCATCCCAAAATAAACCCTATTGTTCTCATACATTGAGTAGCTTCACATATAGGGACTTACACAGTATGTTGTGCTGATTGGGTATTCAAGAGCAGTGCGGCCATTCACCTAAAATCTCACTCTCTGGATCTTTTATAGCATTTGGAAGGTGGATGAATTAAACCAGTATACAATAAACATTCATTACACGATAATAAAAGTAAAACTGGAAGTCTCCATGTCCTGATGTGGCCCCAATGCTTTACACAAAGGATACATCCGTTTCCTGGCATTGATTGAACAATCAGGCATCAGACAGGCACACCTATTACGACACTGCACATTGAATTAGATTACAACAGTCCACCCAACCATGTATTGCATTATATGTCCATCAGGATTAGCCTTCCACCTCCTATAGGCCTATTTCTTAACATACATGAGCTGTATACTGATATAAACAATGATCAACCCCAACGTATGAAACATGTTTGTAGCTTGTGTGAATATCTAATAATAGAAACAAGATGTTTTAAACCTACAGTGTGAAGGTTTTAGTGACATCTAGTGGTGAAGTTGAATGATGCAGTTGATTCTCCTCATTCTCCAGAGGTATGAGAACCTATGAAAGCCTTCAGTTAAAAACCTGATAGGTTTTTAGTTTGTCCATTCTGGGCTACTGTAAAAACATGGTGGTGCAAAATGGCAGGTTCCATTCAGGGAACCTGCCCCTGATTTAAAGCAGAATCTAAATAATACCTTAAATTGATGATGGGTGACGAATACTACAATTCCTACATTCAGGTGATTATGCACTATAAACATCAGTCTAATTATTTTGTATTGCATTGCAAGACTGCCATTTAAATATCAAAAAATGGTACTTTAATCAAAATCATTTAATATTATAAGTATGTGTCTTTACCCTGTGTTGTAAAGTGACTTTACAGTGACTATGCTGTTTTTTTAATGTAGTTCTGACACAACCACAGTCCATTCATATATTACCATGTACTCACAGCTTTGCCAGCTTGCTAGTTTAACACGGGTAAAATGGCTTTTTCTGGATTCTACTCTGGATCCATTCCTTTATTACACCGGTATGTGGCCTCGCCGTGTGAAGCTCGTTTGTTTTAAACTGTCAAATGTGATATTTCAGGCACGGACATGTGTTTAAATGTGCTGCTGCTGCTCATACATGTATCAGAGAAATACAGTCAATGACAAACCACTTGGTCATAACAACGACACACCCTCTGAAAGCCCCCAGCAGCAGCAGCAGTGGCAGCGGCAGCTACATAGCCTTTTAAATGTGAACACGGCTCCGGTAAACCGAGCCCCCCGGCGACGGAACCAGACCAAAAAAAAAAATACCCGAGAAACAACCATGCCTGCGCCGGCACCGAGCCTCGGGAGGCTCCGTTATTGTGTGGCCGCGAGGAAAAGAGGAAGGAGGAGGAGGCCACTCGGTATCGGCAGCGGTTAGAGAATCCCTTTCGTTCGCCACCAGCGTTTCCTGCCGCTGTGGTTTCACTCGCTTCCACTAGCGACAAGACGGAGAACACCGCGCAATTTCAACCGAACCCAACGGCCCGTTCGTCCCCTCCTTACCTGCACATAGTTGTTTTCACAGTATTCCGCCACCCGGGACAGGTTCTGGTAGCTCTCCACCAGCGCTCTCTTACCGGCGGGGATTTCCTCCTCTAGTAGCATTTGTAGCTCTGCCATCTTACATCCCTTCGCATTGCTCTCCTGTCGGTCGCTCTCTTTCAGTGAGGCGCGGCGGTGATGCTGCTGCTGCCGCTGTGCTGTGGAGCTGAGAGAGGGGCTCCCCCGCCTGGCATTGTGGGGCCGCTGGCCTCCGATTCACAACCACCCGTGACTAATCGCAGTTACGCGGCCAACGGAGAGCGCTAATTGGCTGGCGGGTCGAACAAGAACAGCGGTGCACCAATCACATTTGACCGCGATGCTTTATAGCACAATAATCATATAAATGCAAATAAAAAGATGTTAAGTCTATAAGACGATCAAGACTGTCATTTTTGCATGATATAAAAATATCATGTATTGCATTAATTTCTTTCTTATTCGAGAGTGTTGTGATTGTTTTTTACTATCATGTTATCATTGTTTCATTCTTAATTCTATATTGATTTTGCATGTACGGAATTACCTAAAAATGAAACTAAATATGATTATAAAATAGGAAAGAAATCAAATTACATCAGCACATTTTCGTTTATGTGGTTGTATCAGTATGTGTTTTTATTAAGTTATTGTTTATCGTTTTATATCATATTTTTTGCAAATATAGGTGCAAATTGGATTTGATTAGGCTGCATGACTTATCCATATTATAATGTTTCATTGTTATTGTTTAAAACAGTAATAAATGATAATATGATAGATTGATTGAATAAAAAGCATAAACCAGCAAACAAAACTAGGCCTATATCACATTCAAGGAAATCGTCTGATAAAATGCTTATTTACATCACAATAAAACGTTCACCATGCAGGCATCGGTGGGAAGCCTAAGTCACGCCCTGACACTTCATTTCCCATGAGCCCCTGCGGTTTAAATACCCTCTCAAAGGGGCTGCTGGGACTTGAAGGAGGAGACTTTGAGTACAGCGCCACCCTTTCCTGGGAGTACGTCAGAAGAAGAACTACATCTCCCAGACATGGTGATAATCGAAGTATTTGGCTCATCCTTGACTGTAGTCAGGACTGTGCTGCTGCTGCTGCAGATTGCTGACACACACTCACACACACACACACACACACATACACTGGGATAATGACATAATTATTACACCGGACAATATGAACTTAATGGTGAGTCTTTAGTGAATCTGTCATAGTGGAAATGTTTCTTATGAATAGCACAGTTTCTTATCATTGACTGCTGACAGTATGTAAGATAGAGCAGATTTATTGTATTCTGTTAGAATGAATGGGAAACAGCATGTCTCTTAGATATCTGCCTCTAATATTGTTGATTTGCCTTCTTCATAAATTGTGTTGATTCCTCCTCTTATGTCTGATGTCCCATGCATGATGAAGATGTGAGGACTCTTCCATGTCATCCTCCCTCCCTGCAGCTCAGCATGGCGCAGGAGGACACACGCAGACTAGAGGCCAAATTCCATGCTGCAGTTAAAGTGATGCGGAGTTTGTCTGTAGATGGTGAGAACTTCATCTGTTCTATGTGTGAATGGAGGAATGAATGGATGAGAGTGTGGTCTGTGTGTGTGTGTAAACACTGCAGGTGAGTGACCTACATGCACACCTCCTCCATTGATAAAGCTGCTGTAAGAGCTTTACAGCGTACGTGGGATGAGAGGACGAGGTGTGGTGGTGATTCAGTTATGACGAGGGTTTACTTACAATAGCTGCAGGTCATTACAACTGACTTTTGTATTTCAAGCTGTTATGCACATTAAAGGTACAGTTTGTAAGATGTAGGTGGAATAATTTCAATTTCTATCAGCTGAAACTGAATATATGATGTATTCATGACTATGATCATTTCATTATGATAAAATGAGACCTTCATGGCGCGGATCCCCTCATCAGAGGTCAACACAATGATGTCTTTTATTTGATATTATTTCATTTAATATCCAATGTAAAGAATTAATCCAATAGTCATACACAGTGGATACATTAATAAAGCACCCTCTCATTTCGCTGCATATTGTGTCTCATATCCTGATACACATATGACAAGTAAGAATTCCATTTATCTTTCAGGTCCTTTCCAGCCATCTGACGAAATGAAGCTGATGTTCTACAGTTACTATAAACAGGCCACCTCCGGGCCCTGCAACATCCCCAGACCAAGCGGCTTCTGGGACACGCGAGGAAAAGTTAAATGGTGAGTATATTTGCCGCAGGGCATCATAATTCACACATTATGGCCGAGGCCCCGTCCCCCTCACAGACTGGTCACATGCATGGGCTTGTAATTCAGCGCTACACTGCAGATACAGTACATCCTGCGGAGGGTAAGACTTCTGCAGCGCCTCCCTCCTCCGTCACTGCATATCTTGGGTGTTTGGTCGTCACTTTGTGTCAGTGTGGCAGTGTTGAACGATGACTTTGTGTTGCCAGGGATGCATGGAGCTCTTTAGGAAACATGTCGCAGGAAGAAGCCATGAAGAATTATGTCGAGGACATCCAGCTGGTAAGTCCTCTCTGGATAAGCTCGGGCTGAATAGAGGGAAAGTGCATGATAATAGAACCCCAGGTTCTCCCGCATGCTCAAAAAGGGAAAGCTGAGGGGATGGATACAATGTGCGACTTCACCCCTAGATGTCTCCAAATCGTACACATGTGGTTTTCCTGTGATTCGTTGACATTGTTATTGGATGTACATGTATGGGATTGAACACAAGCTGCTCTCTGTTGGAAGATCCTGGAGACCATCCCCATGTCGGACGAAGTGTCCGACCTGATTCAGAAGCTCGACAACTTCTTCACCGAAGTCAACGGAGCGGAGGGGGAGCCCGAGGAGAACGAGGTGGACCGGAGATCCTTCACCAGGCCTTTTGCCAAACATGCAGGTAACAGACACGATCAGAGATACCCAACGGGACATCAAGTCGACAATCCACTGAGGCTGGTCCCGCTCCAGCTGTGTGTTACTGCTTTTTGTCAGAGTCTGTCTCGTATTGTCTTTTCATCACTAGATGAGCTGATCAGACCCTTTAAGAGACCAACAATGGAAGGCAAGTCACCTGGTGTTTCAATGTTTTGCTTTGGAGTTGGTAGATGGAGTTGCTTCGAGTCCGTGGGACCTGGTGCTGTAGGTGACAGTCGTGTGTGCAGTTTGCCTCGTACGTGCTTGTCAATGTGTTTGCTGTGACGTGTAGTTTATGTACTTTGGGCGAGAGGTGCTGAACCCATGGCCTTGTGTCAAGTGTGTGTGCTTACCGGCTTTGAGGAGATGTGCTTGGATCAACATTGATACGCTGTTAAATGGCCGTGTTTCCTGTCACTGCTCAGGCTATGGGGATCTGTGGGATGATATACAGAACCTCAGTGTTCCCGGTTTGAGTGTGAGTATCGAGGAGGAGGAGCAGGCAAGTAAAGAAATGCAGAGAAAGGCAGAGAGCAGTGATAGGAGGAGCAGTGAGGAAGAGGAGCGCGGCGATGAAGAAGACAATGCAGACGATGGCGACAAGGAGGAGGAGGGTGAGAGGAGAGGTATCGTCAGTGGTTGTGGTGTTGTGTCGTGTGGTAGAGGTGACGTGCACTGAGACAACAGAAGTATTATTTAGCACGATTTAAAGGTGCAGTGTGTACGATTTCGATTGCAAATATCCCTCATCTCAGGTTTTGTCTATTCTGGGCAACTGCACAAACATTTTTATTTTAATCACACCCGTTTGAAGTTAGCCTCAAAGAGATCCAGTCTCTGTCACCCTCAAGATTATTTTTAGAATGCAAGACACATTTGCTTTCCTTTTGTTCAAGAAACGATGCAACGATAAACAATGATTTCAAAGGGATTCAACCTCTTTGTTTGGCCTCATGTCAGCGTGGACTCCCGATCCCAGGCTCCTGACAGTGGACGACAAGAGATGGAGGTCAGACACCAGGGGCTCGGGCAGCAGCATGGAGCCACACAGCTCCCTCAACAGCGAGGTGGAGGAGGAGGAGCTGGCCTGCTCCATCGAGCCCGGCGTGCAGTATAACCCTTATGTGCACTTTAATGGACACTTGAGCGGTAAGATTGCAAATTAGGTGGAGAAAGCGTGATTGTAGTCAGTGAAGGGAAAAGCACATGCTTTGATTGCTTGTATTTCTACTGAGTCCATTATGCTTGGACTTACAAAGCCTTGCTCCTTCTAAATAGGTGTGATTCAATGTTTGCTTCCTGTTTGGCACCTTTCAGATCATAGTAGTGCTGCGCCTGAGAAGATCCACAGATCAGTGGACTCTGATAATGAGGAATTCTGTGACTCTATGGAGCATCTCGCCATGGAGGAGGTATGTGGTGCACCGCTCTTTAAACTGTACATGGCATTAAAGGTCCAGTGTGTAAGATTCAGGTGCAAATATTTCCTTTTCTAATAGCAGAAATGGAATATAGAATAGCTTGTTATTTTGGTATATGTTTTCATTACTAAGATATGTCTCGTACGGTTGCCAAGAATGAAAGGCTACCATAAGTTCTCCAATAAACAAAGAGGGAAGAGATTTCCATGTGCAACTTTCAATTTTACCACTAGATGTCACGAAATCTCACACACCGTACCTTTAATCAATGTAGGACAAAGAATGCCTCAACTGTTTACAAAATCACTGATGTAAGGTGGAGTGTTTGTCCCAGCAGCCGGTGTCGACGTCAAAACGTCCCTCGTCTGGATCGAGAGCCGCCTCTGTGAAGCAGAACGACCTCGGGTTCGAGAGCAACACCACCCTGAACCTGAGTGAAGGTGAAGATCAAACATTATTAAGAGAAGACTCCTACTTAAGAGATGGGACCAGCACCTTATCAAGGAGAGGAAGAGGTGAGACTAGATCTCCAAAGGCATGTACTCGGCTTACTCTTACATCGCATTAAATCCACTCCGGCGCCAGTTTCAGGTTCTCATTCTCTGAGAGAGGCCTGCCGCTGTCAGCGGTGCGTCAGTGCAGATGCTGCCAGCTGTTGCCTCTCACAGAGCAGACGTTCTGTCGGCGCTCCGAGGGCAAACGTCAACGAGCAAATAGCTGCAGCTCTGCTGAGGCTGCAGCGCGACATGGCCAACGTGTTGCGCCGCCTGCACACTCTGGAGATGATCACGGTGTCTCAGGTGGGGTTTTAAACCTAATGGTGATCATTCAGTTCTTCATTATCGCAGCTATTCGTGTGTTTTAGAATGGCAGAATATGTAATTTCACGTTACTGTCACTCACCTGTGTTGAAAATGTTGTCATTGTTTTCTGTATTTTCAGTCGAGATCATCATCCCCAAGGCAAGAGTCCCCTCTACCTCTAGTGCGAAAGGTTTTTACAATTCTTTTTTATTTATTTCAATTGCTTTTGTACAACTTCAGTGACTATTTAAGTGATCTCATTTCGATTGTTCGTTCAGATCCAGAGTCCATCCTGGTGGCCTTTCAGCTGCTCTCCACTCACAGTGGTGTTGGTCGCACTCTGCCCTCTGACTCCCATCTGGCTCCTCCAGCTTTACTTGATGTGGAGGAGGAGGTGAGCGGAACCCTTTCTTTTTCAGTGATCCCTTTATTGCTGCTGTATGATGTCATCACCGTGTCTCCCCACAGGAGAGTCCCCTAACGTGTCTGACGAACATCGGCATCTTGAACCTGGGACGAATATACTAGTCGCTTGTCACGTGGCTTCTTACAAGTCACGCATGTGACGGTGACAAGACGACCAGATAAGACATCGAGTAGAGATGATGAAACTCACCCTGATAAACGAAGGGTTGCAAATGTTCAGACTGAGGCTCAGCTGTGTGTAGTGCAACTACAGTGACCTTGGAAGAAGGGAGGATTAATGCATTGCAAATGCAGCCACATGTTCGTTGTGATCAGTGTAGCATTATCGAGTCTTATTCATAACTCACATATCTAAGGCAACCCATCATTAGAGCACATTTATTGGGCTGTTTAGCGTAAGTACTGAGAGCATTGCACCGTTTTCATTCATTGTGAGTTGTTTTCTTCTCCTTTTAAGAAAATCAATAACAATCAGTCTTTGTTACTGATCAATCTTAACATGTAGGAATATATCAGGAGTACTTCCTTGGAGACCAAATAGACTTTCAAGTGGAACACTATGGTCATTTACTGTGTGCGTGAAAGTGAATGATAGTTGTATAGCTTCAGTTATAAACTATAGTAAAAGTGACGGAGCACTGAAAAATCATGTACAGGTTTTGAATGGTGGAAATAAAGAGGAGGGGTGTTCAGTTAAAGCAAGGTTACAGTGCTTTCATATATATAGTAGCAGAATATCAGTGTATGAAGTTGAAATGCAATAAAACATATTGAAACACATTTATGGATCTTATTTTTATGTTTACATGCCAGCTTAATACAATTTTGTATAAATCTTAAGATTTGACTTGACTGTTTACTTGACTTTTTGAACTGGAATTAAATAGTATATTTTGATCACTGTAAATAAGCAAAGTTAAATTACAAACTAATATTTTGTTTTTGGAACACTTCACTTCATTGTTTAGGATGTTGTGACACCTAGTGGTGAGGTTTCATGACATTGCTCCGTGACCCTCACCTCATCCTTTCCTTCCAAGCATAAACATGACATAACTTGAGAGAGCTTCAAAGAAATTATTCCATTATTCAATCACACATATCAAAGGCACTTTGTGAATGAAGGCCGTTATTTAAAAAAAATAACTCTGACTTGGAATCAACATTTGCTTTTTCTGAGAAATGTGGATTCAACTTATCATTTATTATTATATATTATTGTTACTGAAATTAGAAAAGTGGAACCCTCCCTGAGACGCCTGGACAGACTCTTTGACACGGAAAACAAAAAGTGTCACTCCTCCCTTGACGTCACTTCCGGTGGTTCTTGAGCCGTCAACTCAACTTGTCACAAGTAGCAAGCACGGAAACTTGCTGCGACAGAAAGTTAAAGCGATAGAAACGCGCACCTTAGCTCTCAGGGACAGCGGTGTGCAGCAGCACAGGTTAGCGGACGTGTGCTACCACTCACAATTACGTCATGTTCTCGCTGTCAATGACCATACAACCACAGGTAAGAAGACACCACGGGCCGAGCTAACGTTAGCATTGCTGTTGTTGTTTTGGTTGCGTCCCCGTTCACTTCAGCCGAGCCTGCTAGCATGCTAAGTTACCATTAGCCTCCTCGCCAGTGACCGTTGCCGACCTTTACATTTGATTTACTGGCTCTAATGTGGGTGTAATTTAACGCGTACGGTTCACTAGTGTGTATCTGTCAGAGTGGACAGGTGCTAACGCAACACTTTATAGCTTTGTACTCTCTGTGCCCTTAGCTGTCAGATGGGAAACTGCGTCAGTGACGGACATGAGTGGAAACATATTCTCATTAAACAGTGTTTAAATCGGATAGTTATTTTGTCATATGTTTTGCTGATCCCTACTTAAATTCAGTTATTGTTGTTTATTTCTACTGTTGAAGAATGCACACGGAACAGAGTCATTCTCACAGAAAAAGAATAAAAAATGCAATCATAATTTGTCATTAGTTTATGACAAAATGACTCAAAGACTAATTCATTTGAAAAAATAATTGTCTTTTGTAGACTTAAAAATTTGACTGTTAAATGAACTAGGTGTAACCTAATCCATCATTTTGGCCTCCTATGATATCTAACAGTGGTGATGTTAATGTCATTCTCAGGTGACGGTGCCTCTCAGCCACCTCATCAATGTCCTCCACTCACTGAAGAGCTCGGTGGGAAGCAGCAGCAGCAGCAGCAGCTCCACCTGCAAACCTCGGAAACACAAGGAGCGTGCCTCAGATGCATGGCCACAAAGCGCAGAGGTATAAACAAACCTGAGATCATCGGGCCGTGTAATGATCCACATGTTTGATCAGCGTGTACCGGATTAGGTTCAACTTCAGTGGCTGACATATCAGTGTCTGTTGCTGAGAGAACTCTGAGAAATCTGCGTATTGTGTTGTTGTTCAGTTTGCATGGAATCTGCGGGAGCTTGGATTATATGACCTGGGAATTCAGCAGCTGGATGAGCTTGTGAACCGCCTGTTACCACGTTTGAACACGCAGGAGGCAGCGCTGCAACTGGGTGGTCAAACAGCCTGGAGGACATCCCATCTTTCCTCATACTCCTTTTTCCACAACAAGCATGGTGAGAATGTACTGTTAATGTGTCACTATATTACCGTGGTAACTGTTGCTTGCATCTCATTAATGCCACAGCATCCCTAATTATATTATTTATTGCATCTAAACTTTGATGTCATTAACCCGTAGACCTTCAACAGTCCGTCATGGCATTTTGATTGTGTTTTCATTTGAAATTGTTGCTTGGAATTAAATTGTAAAGAAATTCATAGGACATTCTGATGCATCACATTCCTCAAAAATTGATATATTTATTACTTAAGTATCTATATAATAATAAGAACTTTTTGCATTTCCAGGGTTCGGATCTAGTCCCATTCCAACGTTCCCCCAAGTTTATTCCAGCCTGCAGCCATCACCGCTTCAGTCTGTCAGCTTAGAGCTACAGCGCTGGCCAGGTAACTATGACATTATGTAAGAATTTAAATGAGGTATAACAATGTTATTACTCATTTAAAAACGTTTTGCATTGTCAGCAATACTAAATGATTTACATCAGTTTAAAAAAAAGAATACATTTGGCTTTTAAACTACCTACACATAATATTTTTACTACGTTTTTTAAAGTGTTGATCCAGAGTCGGGGCTTTAAAACTTTGAGGACCAAAACCAGACGAACGCAGTTAAGCAATGAGCGCCCCCTGGAATCTGAGGGGTTCACACCTTCGTTTATGAAGGTAGGTACTGTGATGTAAGGTTATTTAGCAAAAGCTCGAAAATGTTGGACTTCATTTCAAGAAAAAGATACTGAAAAATGTCTTCTCTCTCTGACAAAAATAAAGAGCATGTTTTAGAATACTACTGAGTAATCCTTCCATGCTCTGCAGGGTTTGCTGTCCCGTGATAAGGGGATGGAGGTGGACAGTTTAGACAGCATGTTGAAGAACAAGAACATTCCTGACGGACATCAGGATGCTTTCAAGAGGGGCTTTGCTGAGGGTTTCCTTAAAGCTCAAGCCTTGACACAACGCACACAAGGTAGGCGTTATCGGAATAAATACATCTACACAACACATGTTATAAAACAGTAATTAAGTATTACGTTTTCTGGTCATTTTCTTCCAAATGCTCAGACTCTCTGCGGAGGACTCGTCTCATCCTGCTGGTTCTTCTTCTCGTTGGACTTTATGGAATCTCCAAAACACCCTTCCTATCGGGTAAAGGCTCCTTTTCTCCCCTGAAGCTGTTTTTTCAATGACCTTTTATACATGTACACCCTCTCACAATATTAATATTTGACTAATTTATAATATTGACATTGTTGATAATGTATCTCAGCACTCTTTTTAAATATATGCATATTGAAAGCAGAGAGCAGAATTAGACTGTCGATATAAAGCACAGATATTTGCAAGGTTTCCAACTTAATGGAATGAAAACACCTAAATCTCATAACAACATGTCAGTGTGTGTTTGCTTGTGTGTGTGTTGTTTGACTAAGCCATGCAGTGTGATTTCGAACTTTAATCTAACCATTTTGGACAGTGCGGTTCCGAACCACATCAGGCCTGGACTCTGCTGTGGACCCAGTTCAGATGAAAAATGTGACATTCGAACATGTGAAAGGTGTCGAGGAGGCTAAGAATGAGCTTCAGGAGGTGGTGGAGTTCCTGAAGAACCCACACAAGTTCACAGTATTGGGAGGAAAACTCCCGAAAGGTAGAAAGTCTCAGCGTTTTATTCAGTACGATGAAAATCGAAATCCAATACGCTGCTTGTCTACAAGTTTCTCATCTAATATTCAGGTTCTTCATCTCCTCTACCTTGACTCTTTACACCTCAGGTGTTTTGCTCGTCGGTCCTCCAGGGACTGGTAAGACCCTGCTGGCCAGGGCTGTGGCTGGAGAAGCAGACGTTCCGTTCTACTACGCATCAGGGTCCGAGTTTGATGAGATGTTTGTTGGAGTTGGAGCCAGTCGCATCAGGAACCTTTTCAGTGGGTTTTCTAGAATGATCTTTTTGATATAAGAAAATCTATTGTTTTCTCAGTCTGTAACTTTTTGAGGCGTAAAGAGTGATTGTACCTGTGACGCATACTGTACGACATATATGTGCTTATCTTTCTCCAGGGGAGGGTAAAGCCAACGCCCCCTGTGTGATCTTCATTGATGAACTCGACAGCGTCGGTGGGAAAAGGATCGAGTCTCCCATGCATCCTTACTCCAGACAGACTATCAACCAACTGCTCGCTGAGATGGATGGGTAACTTCCTATAGAATTACTTCATTTTTTGCCCTCCAAGTTCAAATAGATTGAAGAGTCATGATTCCCATTTACAAAAACCATTGGTTTGAATCCACCCTGTGATATTCCTCTGCAGCTTTAAACCAAATGAAGGTGTGATCATCATTGGAGCAACAAACTTCCCTGAAGCTTTGGATAAGTATGTTTACCAGAGTTTTTCATACCCTAATATTGACTAGTCTTAGTCAGCTGATGTAGCTGACTCTACATCAGCTAAGATACTGATTCAAATCTTCTCCTTTCCAGTGCCCTGGTCCGGCCGGGACGCTTTGACATGCAGGTGACTGTCCCCAAACCAGACGTTAAAGGACGAACAGAGATCATCAACTGGTACCTGAAGAAGATAAAAGTAGATCCAGGTGGGAAAAAAGCCAATAATCTGACCCCAAAATATCTTAAACTCAAACATAATTGTACCGTTGACCTCACACTCTAAAGTTGCTTCTCTAAATCAGTAGTGGGTTCCAGGCTGACTGCCCCAGATAACTTGAGAATCCTGTGTTTTGTCTGTACAGCCATCGAAGCCAGTATTATCGCCCGGGGCACAGTGGGCTTCTCTGGCGCTGACCTGGAAAACCTGGTAAACCAGGCAGCTCTGAAGGCAGCGGTTGATGGCAAAGACATGGTCACTTTGAAGGAGCTGGAGTTTGCGAAAGACAAAATCCTCATGGGTGAGAAGAAGCGCAATTTGTTTTTCACCCGATCCCTGTCCTTGGTGGCTTCCACTGTTTTGAAATCTCTATTCTCTGAGTTGCCCTTCTCTTTTTGATCGAATTCATTCGTCTCTCCTCTGTCAGGCCCTGAGAGGCGGAGTGCAGAAATAGACATGAAGAACAAGCTCATCACAGCGTACCATGAGTCAGGCCATGCGATCGTTGCATACTACACCAAAGACGCCATGCCAATCAACAAGGCCACCATCATGCCCAGGGGCCCAAGTCTGGGACATGTACAAAAACCAACATTTCCAATGAGTTTAGTCTTAATTGTCAATATTTTTCAGTCAGTTTACTGGTGCAAACCTTTTTCCTTCTCCTCCTCAGGTGTCCATGCTTCCAGAGAACGATCGCTGGAGTGAGACTCGCTCTCAGTTGTTGGCCCAGATGGACGTTAGCATGGGCGGACGTGTAGCAGAGGAGATTATATTTGGATCGGAGTACATCACAACAGGTTGGACTTTTGATTCACATGATTCATTTCTCTCCTTTAGATCGGGCACAATATCTGGATAATACTGATTTGTGGCGTATACGGAAAAATATTAAACAGGGTAAAAATGTACATTTGTCATTTCTCCCTCTACAGGAGCATCAAATGACTTTGACAGTGCAACCAAGATTGCTAAGATGATGGTGACCAGATTTGGAATGTGCGAAAAGGTGGGTGAGCAAACGCTTAACACACCAGTGAAAGTTTACCTCTCCTCTCTCGCCAACAATACTAGTGGGACTTGGCTGTGTGCACCGCATACACTGCAAGCTACCCTGCTGTTCAATGCTAATACTCCAGCTAGCTTCATTTGGCTCACCACCAGCACATTCCTGTTCAAACACTGCTGCCCAGAAATGTCCTGCACACGGCTAAACATTTAGAGAACGGGAAAATCCAGACGGAGAGAGAGAGAGAGAGCAGCCTCTCTGCAGATACACACTCCACCACGCTCTTTAAGTTTCCCAACCCTGCAAAAATGAAGAAATATTAATTTCTTATTCACTATCCTTCTGAATTCATAATAATAATCATTTTATCTTCTAGTTGGGTGTGATGACTTACGCTGACCTGACAAAGCAGAGCCCAGAGACACAAGCTGCTGTGGAGCATGAAGTCAGGCTGTTACTGAAGGTCTGTGTGAGCTCTGATAGAACACCAGAACATTAAAGAACCAGCTCAGCTTGTGTGGGATTAGTTCTAATTGTCTGTTCTCTCTCTCTCTCTCTCTCTCTCTCTTTTATCCAGGAGTCATATGAGCGTGCCAAATCCCTCCTGAAGTCTCATGCCAAAGAGCACAAGAACCTGGCCGACGCTCTGCTCATGTATGAGACACTGGACGCCAAAGAGATCCAGCTGGTCGTGGAGGGCAAGGCCCTGGATTCCAGATGAAACCAGCCAGGGCAGCAACAATCAACAGGGAGGCAGCAGGGAATGGGTGATATTTTACAAGCTCAGGCAAGAAAGGAAGGAGCGATGGACTCGGGCATCGAAACAGAAGAGCAGGAAGTCAAGTGCTCAGATGGATCATCGCATCGTAGAGTCTCATCTGAATTATCCCAGGCATTTTTGAACCTTTAAAATCACTGTCCAGCTGTCAGAGGTAAGCAGATGTTTGTAGCACACGTTCATTGTATACGGAGAAATGTGGGATGTTAACGCTCACCTTTCATCAGGAATTCTGAAGAAAAACATTAAGATAAGTACGCACCTAAACTATGAAAGACATTTTATGGTTCATATTGTGTGAAATGTTGAGCGGGGGATTATCATATCTCCAAAAAGCTCCTCATTGAAAGCAGAATTTAAAGCAACATGATGTAGCTTTATTATTTTTTTACAACCACACTGATGATGAATACTTTATGGATATGTGTTTTAGCAATCATGGGAATTTCATTCCTCGTGAATGCAGGCTTCCCAAACCAGAGCACCTGCTGCCATAATAGATACACCAGATTTGATTTGAAATTCTTAATATTTTAAAAGTGTCTTGGATGAACACAGCTTGTCTTTTAAGTCATTTTAACTGATCTACAGTTGAATTGCACTTGAAATTTAAAAAGTGAGAATCAGCTAGTTTAGCTATTACTGTCAGATAACATCTGCTCACCACAACTGCATAGAGAAAGAAAAGTCAGTTGGAGGAGGGTACATTTCAGTATGTTGCTTTGATTTCAATACATTGCATTTTTAAGTGAATTATTTCAAAGTACATTTTCAGTTCAGTCCAACTCTGTAGTACTTCAAATGATCAAATCATTTATGTCTGGGATATTTAAGAAGATCATACCTCCATTCTCCTCTCCTGCCCCTTCCCTCTGCTCCCCGTTGCGTAAAGGTGGCCTTTTGGGGGAATGTACTGTTTAGTGTTACATATTTTTCCTCTGATAAGCTTAACGTATACAGTTACGACTCAGCACTTTGGATGTGATCAAAAAGCATCAACATTTGTGCAAACTTTGTGTAATTTATTTCACTGATGCTGCGTGTACAGAGCAAAGAGAAGCTGCTGCTCCGTCTCAGAAAAAAGAAAAACACATGGCACTTAGGTAGTGACAAAGCTTTTAAACAAGTCATGTTGCCTGATTTATTAAACAATACTCCGAGTCTCAGTGGGTGTGGCCAGTTCACTCACAATCTTGAACAGCACTGTTTTTGAATGTGAAACAGACCGACTTTCATGAGTTCGGTTCTTAGTGTGACACTTCATCACAGTTTATGGGTAGAAATGTGTCTGTTCAAACTTGAATGTCAGTTGAAGTTGATTAGTTAAAGCAGCAGCAGTGTATGTAAACTATGATAGAACAGCAAGTATACAATGCTGTTGTCAGGGTTACCACCAGCATATGTCAGTGTCTTCTTGTCACGTTTCTTTTTGTTTCAGTTTGACATAGTTTATCCAATTATAGATCTTTTACTTGTACATATACATATTTGGGATGTGATGGGAATATTGTATATAGATGTATAGTTCTGCTTTTATGCTGTGCACTTTGCTGCCAATGGCTCCCTGCTATAGACACAGGTCTCTCGACAATGGCGTCAATGCTTTATGAATGTTTGTGCAGCTGAGATATAATAAAAAGAATTCCAAAGAAAAAATATTATTTAGTTGTGTTTGTGTATGTAGACACACAGTCTAAACGTTTTAGTTAAGCTGCACCAACCTGCTAGTGCACCGATGTCTTTTATGATGCTTGATTACTTTACATACAGATTATTAATTAGTTGCAAGAAAACAGGTGCAAATGTCAGTTGATGTCAAAGAAAGTGTGGAAATCATGAATCTTTCCCCGTTTTCTGATCCATACCCAAGTTGTATAGGCTTTGTTGTGGCCGTTGCTCCATCTCTTCTCCAGGTTTTGTGGAAATCTGTTTAATTCTGCCTAAAAACTTTGACTTTATGTCAACAACATCGATCCTCATGTGCCCCAAAAAGTGTCAGGAACACTGGGATGAACATCAAACCATGGAGCAGCCCAATGGTGATAACCAGGAACACAACCTTGAAGAAGGTCCTGAAGATGTAGCTCCCAGACACAGACAGAACCACCACCCCTAAAACAGTGGACACTGCTCCTTGTAGGATCGGATATCCCAAGTGGGCCAGAGCGTCCATGGCTCTCTGGTTGACGTCTCGTTTGGGACTGGAGACGAAGGAGTACGAGATGTGTGCCGAGAAGTCCACGGAGAACCCGATGCTCATGACGAGGTTGATCATGGAGATGGAGTCCAGGTTGACGCCCCACAGCGCCATGAATCCCGTCACGCCCACGATGACCGAACAAATGGCGAAGGCCACCCACAGGGAGCAGAGGAGGCTGGGTATCAGGATGAGGGAGATGAGTAGCATCACTGCCACAGCCACAAGGACGGTCTGGACGGTGTTGTCCATGATGACGGCGTACTGGTCGAAGTAGATGAAAGCAGGGTGGTAGACCAGGAGAGCTACCGGACACGCCTCCGCTGTCCTCCTGAGGCCGCCCATCATTTCCATCACCGTCGTCTTGTTCAGCGTCTGGATGAAGAAGCGAGACGCCTGAATCTGATTGTCCGCTGTCATGTTGACGTCCAGTCGGAACATGGAGTTGAGTTCCAAAAATTGGAGCAGATGGGTCTGGAAAGAACTTCCGTTGAGATCGGCTTCTTTCACAAACTGTCGGAAGGAGAGGAACCAAGCAAACGTGCTGTTGACGTAGCTCAAACGTTCAAAATTTGCGATGCACGAGCGGAGAAGCTTCTGTTCCTCCTCGTCCCAGTAAGGAAACGGCTGTTTCACTGCCACCATCACGTTGTAGTTATACTCACTAAAGTGCTGCCTCTGGGTATTGTAGTAATCGACGATGTAGGAATCATCCAAGGCCAGATTCCTGATGTCGAGCCCCTCTTGCAAGACCCAACAGCCGTAGATACTAACCGCCAGGTAGACCACATACAAGACGCATACATGTGCTTTAATGAATTTGTGGGTGAGAAATGGACCGTAGAACTTTTCAAATATGTGGCTCATGGCCTCCGTTTCCTCCCGCTCCATGATCTGATCGTAGCTTCCTCCAACACAGCAGACGCTGAAGGACTTTGAATTCCCATCGGGCAGGTCCTCGGGAACTTTGGCGCAGGTGAACCAGTGCTCGTTCCCCTCTTCTCTCCGGCCGTTCAAAGCCATGCAGGCTCCCAGGAAAGTGATGCTGTACAGGAAGCAGAAGCAAACGCAAGTCCCAGCATAGAGGCAGAAGGAGCGGACCGAGCCGAAGGGAGAGATGGCGCCCAGGAAGAGAGCCAGGGCGTCGGTCAGCGTGGTGATGGTGATGGAGACGGCGGCGTCCCTGTAGGTGTGGGACAGACGCGTGGGGACGCTGTCCAGAACACGGGTCCTCTGCCAGCAGGAGATCATGATGAACATGTCGTCAAGTCCAATACCTGTGGGAAGACGAGGAGCAGACATTACTTTCGTAGGAAGCCCCTGCTGGATCGCCATGGTATTGCACTCGAGAACGTCCACAAAAGTCTACTTTTTAGATACTGATTCAATCTTTTCGACAAATTCGTCCAAAAACACGCACAAAATATGCACACAAATACATATATAACACATCATATACACATTATAAACAAAATTAATTAATTAATTAATTGCGTGAAACAGAGCAGCTTAAGTGAAACTTTTTCTCCACTACGACAATAAAGCTCTGATGATGCAATACAGCGATGTCCAACACATCCTACCTAATATCATGAAGGGACAGGAGGCCGCCGTCATGACAAAAGGTTGACCGAGCAACAGCAGTGCTCCAAAGCCACTCAGCACCGCCAGACCTGTGGAGAGGACCCCACACGAGGCCACCCACACCTTTGTCCTCACATTGTCCAACCTACAGGAATCCAAGATAATTAAAAAAACAATCAGCATTGTTTTTTTCAGAAATTGTGGACTTTTATTCTGAAATTCTGCATTTTCTTCTCTAACTTTAATATATTGAGACACATCAATTCAAACTCATCATACGAACGCGTCTCACCAACCTCCAACACGATAGGATTGAGAACGTGATGGCGATGGCGTAGGTGATGGAGAACAAATGGATGACAGACGCAGGAGATTTCTCAAACTCCCACTGGATGGACTTGGAAGTGGAGTACGACACCTGCACAGATTTAAAATAGATATTAACAAATGTCACTTTCATTGCAAACGAGACATTTAAAACACTGCCATGTTAAAGATCTGCTCACCTGGATGGAAGCTGTTGATTCATTTGAAACCAAACTCAAGAAACTCTCCAGCCACAGATCAGTTTCGGCTTCGTTTTGCTCTCGTAAATAGTAATGAAGCTGAATGGCTTCAGCACCTTTAACAGCAGAGCTCCCCTCTTCTAATGTCACACTCCCCAGACTTAAATACAAGGGAATTCTTTTTGAATCTGTGTGAAGCCATGGAAAAGTTAAATTGACAGCTTCAATATTATTCTTTTCTATAATCTGTAGAAAATCATTGGAGGCGCAGGCTCCGTTCACCTCGGCACAGACATCCACATATTCAAACGACTGGTTGCCAGACTGCACCACCATGCTCCTGATCTCAGAATCCAGGTGTAGGATTTCCTGCAGTGACTCAGCAGTCAGGATATTCCCGTCTCTCGTGGCTATCACAGTTGCATGATTCCCGCTTGAGCTCAGCCTCAAGCGGGAGAACACGGACTGGTTTCCTGGAAAGGTCTCCTGGATGTATTTCCTTTCCGCCTTGGCCTGTCCGTCGCCGGGCGTGAACTGCTCCTCGATGTTGTTGGACATTCTGTCCCCGAGAAAGTAAAACCCGCTCCCCAGACCCGTGGAGAGGAGGAGGGGGGTGATGAGGAACCACCAGGGACGAGATCCAATGCAACCACCCATCACCTCAAAGCAGTTTCTCAGGGGCTTTTCTATGCAATCTGTGCGGAGCTTGGCCATAGCTGCAGAAACTTCAGAATCAACACTGAAGAGATCTGCCTCCTCTACTACACCGGCTGTATTTATTGTACTGCAGGTGCCATCCTTTCCTTCCCAGGCAGTCATTTGCATAATAACAGGCTGGGCCCGCTCTGTAATGAACAGGAGCAGATGAGGATGAAGGAGCAGCTCAATCAAAGAGCCCATAGAGGAGGAGAAGGAGTAGAATGGCTCACTGGTTCCATCACAGCCCCCCCCCCTCCCCCTCCGCAGCCACTGGTTCCTTATCACTCGGGCCCCAGGTGATTCACTGTCATGGTTCAGTGACACAAGGTGTTGGGCTGCTGGAGAGTGATGAAGTGTGGAAGAGAGTCAGAACAAAGATGTGCTGTGTTTATAATGTGGGGCCTTTCATTAAGGCCTTTCAAAGGTTTGTTGGTGCTCATCATTTAACTCTTACATATAGACAGCGTGTTCTTTATTTGCACTTGATTTGGATGCACGATTTTGCAAATATTCAATTCATCTTTATTTTTCCACTCTGAAATACATGAGGTTCAAATTCTACAAAAAAAAAAAACACATCAAAGGCAGTTTTTAGAGGTATTTGATTCAAACATCTACATCAGAGGCACTGACATGTTAGACTTTATGTGAGAGGCATTTACCAACATACTCCTGTGCATGGGCCTATTCGTACTGGATAAGCTGTTGAAGATAACATGACACCTGTGCATCCTCTGTGATCTATTTGAATACATTCAACTGTCTTCAGATAATTGTTGTTGAAAATTAGCATTAACACATGTTTGCAGGTAAGCACCATATTCCAGTCTGGTTTTGATAGTTTAATACACTTATTCTACTTTATTTTGTTTGATTTTATTTTGAAGCGTAATTGACGGTGACGTCACAGCGTTGGACGGAAGTGTTGCAAACAGCAGGCTGTCACCGCATCAGCAGCAGCAGTAGCAACGTCAGTAGCTAAGTTACCTGCTACCCGTTTGTCTTCTCAAATAACAGGTCTGAAGTGTGATTTTCTCTCGTGGACGCGTGGAAGTGGAATCAGCGTGTGTGTGAACATGGACGACGACGTGTTGACGACTCTGAAACTGCTGATAATCGGTGAAAGTGGAGTCGGGAAGTCCAGGTCTGTTGCTAAATGTAGCCGAGCTGAGCTAACTCGTTAGCTTGTTGTGAATGTTGACATTCCTCTGGTGTTATGAAGTTAATTCCACAGGGCTTAGCATATGTTGCTACAGCTAGTTGCTAATACTACTAGTGCTACTTTAGTGTCGGTACCATTTCTGTTCAAACTACCTGTTGTAAATAGTATTTGAAACTTTGTCACCTTCAGGTTACATAAACTGCTGTAGTAATGTTCAGGTAGTATTACTCACAAGTGACGCAGCTCTACTTCTTCATTTGATACAATTTAAGCGTATTGTCCTGGAATAAAAAAGCCATTTAACTGTATCCCACCACTACAAGTACCTTTATTCACCCACGTTGTCCACCAACATATACGAAATGTACTCATAGAGCACACACACGTGTGAAAATTCAATGTCAGTGTGGTCAAATATAAGAAATGAGTGAGAAAATCACCTGACACAAACGACACAAGGTGTGGTGTAAAGGTGTGAAGGGTTTAGTCACACCTAGTGGTGAAGTTGCATGTTGCAGCTGAATAAACGTCACCTTATCCCATCCATTTCAAGCATGAAAGAGAAACTGTGATAGCCTATAGTTATTGAAATTCATAAAGGGTCAAGTTTGTCCTTTCTGGGCCACTGTAAATGTCCCACAAAGTAAAAACATTGGTGGTTCAACATGTTGGCCTCCATAGATACAACCTGGCCTTTGGCTACCATGGGTTCCTCCACATACCGTAATGTGTTGTATTTTTTTCACTAAATGCCTTTAAATTGTAAATACTGTACCTTTTATAAAGTGTTGGCATCTGTGTAGCTACACTGATAAAACATTACTGTTTACAAACCTTCACACAGAGGAGAAGAACAAAACTTATAATATGTTGATGTCATGTCTTGCTGTTATTTACAGTGACCGGGAATATTTTAAATGATTTAAAAGGAATTCAAGAGAGGGTTTAGGATCTCGATGTACCCCAACAAAGGTCCCCTTTGTCAACACTGTGTCAGCTCACTAACTCTTTCTTGATCTCTGTCAACAGTCTCCTCTTGAGGTTCACAGAAGATACGTTTGATCCTGAGCAGTCGGCCACAATAGGTCTGATACACACTCTTACAATATAAACCACACTAATTTGTACTTGTATCAAGAGTCATAAAGATCATATGTATTATATATTTATTTATTTCACCACTCTGTCTGATCAGGTGTGGACTTCAAGGTGAAAACTCTGGCTATAGATGGGAACAAAGCAAAGTTGGCCATATGGGTAAGACACAAACATACTTCAGTGTTGTTTTTGTCAGGAAAAACACCTTGAAGTACCGAGTTTGTCCACAAGATGGCGACATTGCTCAGCCAAACTTGTATTCAATATAGGAAATTCCAATCAAATGTTGCATCACCAAAAAAGTTTTATTTGCAAAGTTTAACGATAACACGATTATTTTTATTCTAGATTTGTATTGTTCTTTATTTTATTCTCATTCTCATCCATGTGTGCTTGGTACTTTGTTGGTAATGCTGCTCAGGGAAATTTGTTCGAAGCTAACACAATTGTCACAGGATCCTAGATTGTTTACTGTCAGTTTTCCCAGTATTTTGTTCTTGAGGCTATTTTTGAATCTCTAACTGGATCAACTCTGTTTATAACATCACAACAACATAAATTGAGTATATTTCCCTTGGACGGCGCTCAGCTGACAGTGGGACAGACCCGAGCCCACACAGACTTTTATCAGAAACACATGTTAAAGTGCGTTGTTGATGTACCTGTTGCTCTTAAAAGTTTATGATCATGGAATCTTCTCCTGTCTTCACCTCTGTAGGACACAGCTGGACAGGAGAGGTTTCGAACCCTGACACCCAGCTATTACCGCGGAGCACAAGGAGTCATACTCGGTAACTCTTGATTCAAAACGAATCAGTGTCTTGTGTCACATTCTAATGATGATATTTATATTTGGGTTTCGTTTTGTTGATGAAGATGTAAACAAAACATCATGGGAGGGTTCACATCAGTTCTGGATCTTTGGCTTTTTGAGGATGTGTGCAGGTGCAACTATGAGGCTGTGTCATGTTTAATGACATCGCAGTGAATTGTGTGATTTCTCTTTTACTTTGATAAGAGAAGGACAAAGCTCCTTTCCTTATAATTTCCTTATCATTGCATTAGTTCTTATCACAGCAGCTGCTGAGATACTTCTGGGTCATGTCACGCATTTCGAAAGGTTACATCTCTTACAGTATATTTCTTTTCCGTATTTGTGTGTGTATTTTTTATTGATTTATTGAGTTTTGTTTTTGTCATGCACATTGTCCACTCAGCCTATAATGAGCTTACCGCTCTTTATTTAGATAAAGAGAAACATACCAAAAACCAGAGTAGCAGCATCAAAGCTGCTCAAAACAACGGAGGTCCGATTAAACAACTTTTCCATTCGGTCATCTTCAGCGCACCGGGGCGTTTCTGAATTTTGGAATGCTGAGACCATTCATTGCAACAACAAAAAAACGGAATGTGTATGATTTTATATTCTTGCCCAACAGTTTATGACGTGACAAAGCGCGACACTTTTACAAAGCTTGAAAACTGGTTGAATGAATTAGAAACCTACACCACACGGAATGACATCGTCAAAATGCTGGTTGGGAACAAAATTGATCGGGTGAGTCACAGTTTTCTTTTCCCTTTGTTTTTAAACCTTGTATTGTTTTGTTGATGTGCAACATATTTCAGCCTTTAAGATGCTTAAGTTAAGAAGTTTCCTAAATGATCCGCGTTCTCAGAAAATCATTTAATTGTGTACAGTGTGTGTTCCACATAGAGAAAATGACAGAGGACATGTGTTTGCCTTCCAGGACGACCACGAAGTGGACAGGAACGAAGGCTTGAAATTTGCAAGGAAACACTCGATGCTTTTCATCGGTGAGTGTCCATTTTTGAGTGGGATCAGACATGGTCAGTCATGGTCACTTAAAGTAACACAGCCATAAAATATGAAGCTATTAAAACTGACTGTGCCACTTTAAAGTCGGAGCTGTAATTGCATGTTTGGAAGGAGTTGAGACATCCCTCAGTGGAAGTTGTGTTTTTATTTTGGGTTTGTTGGCCTTGCTCACGCTCCACTGGGACTTCTTTAAGCGCTGCACTGAAAGATGCAGCCACTGCAGAAGAAGTGCATTATGATTCAAATCTAGCACGCTCTCATTTATCCAATCCACGTCTACACATGTTCCTGATTCTCATCTCCAATCTGTCCCTCTCGGGGAAATTAGGTTAACGTTTCTACGGA
This sequence comes from Chascanopsetta lugubris, assembly GCA_016785325.1. NCBI lineage: Eukaryota > Metazoa > Chordata > Actinopteri > Pleuronectiformes > Bothidae > Chascanopsetta > Chascanopsetta lugubris. The sequence goes on from JAFBJT010109585.1 coordinate 66,752, forward strand.
GTTTCCATTTTAGAATGGCTAAACTGAGGGGTTTTCAGAAGATGTCATGGATTTTAATCTGCTGTCAGGATGTCTTCATCCCCGCCCCCCGATTCCTAAATGAAGTCATTTCATACGTTTTATTTTCATCAACACACGGATATTTTTAAAATGTTAGTCCTGGCGTGATTCTTCTCTTTCATAACTGAATGTTCAAAGCCTGGCGTTTCCTTTGCACAGAGGCCAGCGCGAAGACGAAAGACGGCGTCCAGTGTGCCTTTGAGGAGCTGGTGGAGAAAATCCTCCAGACTCCCGGGCTGTGGCAGAGCGAAGGCCAAGGTCAGAAAGTACGACTGGGCGACCATCAGCAGGAGGGCGGCGGCAGAGCGTGCGGAGGATACTGCTCCATACCCTGAAAGTGACCTCGAGGAAGAACGAGCGCCAACCCGATGAGAATGAAAACGGACCAGAACTAGAGAGCGAGAGAGAGAAAGGAGGAGGAGGAGGAGGAGGAGGAGGAGGAGAGGTGGACGTGGATGAGTACTTATTTTGGAGTAGTTCTGTCACTTGAACTGACTTTGCTGTTTGCACACTTCCTTTTCCAACCATCTTCTGTCGCTACTCTCCATTATAAACATTAATGAACGGATCATGCCAGACTAGCCTCATGCGTAAGGAAGTATGTATTTCAAATGAACTTTACCATGACGGGTGCATGCATGCCATGCGCGCACATGTCTGGTTTGAATTGATCTAATCGACGGCAGCCATTCTGTTGCACATTAAGGCACCATGTTAATAAGGTAGAGTCTCTATAACATGAACTAATTTGTCTGTTACAGTATATAATCTGTCGGATTAAATTCCCAAATCTCTGATTATAATCAACTCCGAACCTCCTGGAAAATCTCTTGTCCCTCTGTAAATGTGTACCCGCGTACGTAGCAGTCAAATATCAAATGTCCAGCAAGACGCAAGCGCTATATTTAAAAGCTTTATTGAAATAACATGACATCACTTTGTGGAGGAGACCTAAACCTCAATGTAACATTACTCTCCGTGTATCCGCAAAACTGTGAATGATCCCAAAGACCACGTCACAGACTGAAGCTGCAGCTCGCTCCCTGACACCAGAGCTGCTTTCAGATATGACCTCTGGTGAATTGACACATGAGCGACACACAACGACGGGCATTTGTCTTAGTCAGTCAGACACGTTCACAACAACTACATAGAGCAGGCTGGTGAGGGATGGTGCGGCCGGCAGAGGCAGGAAGTAACTCCAGCATCTCTCTCTTTCGTCGATATTTTCTATACGACTCGACTTTTTTCATCTGAAGATATTTGTGTTATTTCCGTTTTTTTGTGTTTCATTTTTCGTATACTCGCTGTGCAAGATCTCCCGCTGTTCTCATCTGATTGCATTTTAGGGTGTTGGATAAATCGCACTTTAGAGCCCCTCCATTAATGTGCATGGCTGAAAGCAGCTCCGGCTAGTTGTAGTAATTTCATGGTAATTTCACACATGGAATACATAGTTCCTTTCTACTGTAGCAATTAGAGATATAGTGTGTAGGATTTAGTGAAACCTAGTGGTGGATATGCACGTTGCAACTGAAAACCCCACATACTTTCAAGCATGTAGGAGGACCTATGGTAGCCTTAGAAAAGTTTCATCTCTTTTATCCACTCTGGGCTACTGTACAAACATGGCGGCCTCCACATAATGACAGCAACAAGGTGCACATGTAGCTGTTTACATCAGTAGGATTAGTTAATATTGCATTTCTTCTTCTTAATCTTACACACTGCATCTTTAAAATGTTATCAGCTCTAAAACATTCAGAGTAAATCATCATCTACTTCGTAACTATCCTCTTCAGCTTTGAGCTCTTTCACTGCACTTACACCAGGTATTAGGTCTCAGACTGGGCCTGTGAGGTTTTCTTCATTTATCCGACGCTTTTGTCTTTGTGGTCCATAAAAAGTCCCACTGATTTACCGAAGGCATTTCTCTCCCCTTTTGTCTCATGTGCGTTCCCGAGATCTTCCATCCTTCCCTTTGCTCGATATATACGTATGTGATGAATTGTTTGCCCTTTGTTTGACTTGTTTTTCGCTCGATCGCCCCTTTCCCTTTGATTTTACCCCCTCTCCTCCCCCTGCATTTATTTGAATCATAAGAAGCAATATGTTAAAAACTGATATCTGCCTTAATGTTGAATGACATTCACTAGCGTTGTGGTCGTAACGTTTGTATCGTTTCAAGATGAAATAAACGTCTGCCCGGCGATGCCGTCACTCAAGACCTAACGATTGTTTAATTGTCCTTTCGAGAGCAGCCATTTAAGCTGCGTGTCGCGCAGACGTCTGCTAATCGAAAGCAGCCTCGCAGTGGAAACGGGGCTGAGGTGGTCTTTCCGTGATTCTTTGTCGATGACGGGCCTCGTCATATGCGCGAGGATGAAAACATCCTCTGCAGGAAAACGTCAGAAAAAGAGCGCGGAGCCAGGAAACGAGCGGAAAAATCCTGTTAATCATGTTTTGTAAAAATGGTCCCAGAGGACAGTGTGATTACAAGCTTATGTTTGGTGTCAGGATGTCCCTCAACTGAGCAGGACGCTCCCTCAGATCACTCTGTTTATCCACACGGGGGGAATGTACCACACTTTCCTATGAGGCTCAACGTGTCCCCCATGTTTCCAGTATTTCAAGGCCTTTGGCAATCGGCCCATTGTTTTTTTAAGGTCGGATGATTCCTGAACTGTATCTGTCACGAAAGTAACAAAACTGTGGCGTGTCCGCATCACTTTTGTGGCGTCGGCAATATTTCCGAGTCTGCTGTGTTTATTTGCCAGTTGCAGTCGGTCTGTTTTTCAGTGGTTGGATCATTGAGTTTGAATGGCCTCAAAATGGGATTCCATTGGGTAGTAAGTAAGTCGCAGCGCACAATTGTGATTGTAAAGATCTGCCAGAGGCGTGGAATCTAAATAGTAATGGAAGGATCATTTTTCACGTTGTGCAAAAATGTTTTTAAGTAATACTATTATGATACAGGTGCCACCATTTTGTGGCTTTGAGCACTATTTTGCACCAGATTCTGCAACGTATCAATCATGGCGTGCAGCTGCAGTATCATGGCACATGCTGTCTGGGTCTGTTCCAGCTGTTGACAATAACTTTCACTTTGTTTCTTTAAAGGATTAAATAGCGTGTGTAAACCAAAACAAGCAACAACTCAGCAACATGAACGCTGTCTATTGAGAACAACCATGTACAGTATGAGAGAGAGAGAGAGAGAGAGGGCATATTTTTAGGTTTGGTCCATGTCCCATCCATTAACGTGGATGGATGGGGGATGCGACCCAGGTTTGCTTCAGCTCCACTCTCACTTTAATGACACTTACAACACTTTAATGTTCATCTTTACTCACAGTCTGCACTCAGAGAACATGACGACTCTTTAAAAGTGGAGTCGAGACATCTTGATAGCTCCCCTTGTGGCTGGCTGTGGTATAGGTCTTGAATTTCAGCCCCCCACCCACACACACACACACTGTTAGCAAAGCAAAAAAAAAACATTTTTGTGGAATAAGATATTTTTATACTGCGGCATCGAACTTGACAGTGATGTCATCTCTGCATAAAACTAGCAGGCCAAGCAAAACAAGACATTAAAGAAAACCACAAAGCTAAATTGTGGGTGGTGCTACCTCTATGACATCATAGCACACACTGTCAAAGATTGACGATTATGGAATCGTGCAATAGATCCATCGCAGCTCGAGTTCCTCACTTTGTATTCGTTTGGAAGTGGGACGTAAATCTCCTGTGACTGATACACGTGGCTTCATCCGTGATTCTTCCCTACGAACTTGAGTCATTTGTCTGTGAGATATATAAAAGTTTTGTTTGTTTTTAAACTGTATCTAGAGTCCGTAACAGGTTCACTGTGTTGTAAGCGCTCTCCTGTAACGCCGTCGCCTCCCCGCTCGGTCCCGCGCGCCGCACTTCTGCTCGCATTTCAGCCTTTTAAAAAGGAATTTAAAGGGATATATTGAAACGGTGAGACCCACAATTACACATGAACACTACCACTAAATACAGCTCAGTGAAACATTACTGCTGCCTGAGCCGCTGCAGGGCAATGATTCCGAGCCAACCACTGGTCAACAGATTTCACATTGGGTTTATTCAAATAGCTGCTGTCAAACTTAGGCATTGGATGATAATCCAGTCTCGCTGAAGTTAATATAACTTACGGCAGCAGGGGCCAATGGGAGAGTGTTAGGAACATGGCAGACAAAATATTTCACCGTGTAAGTTTTTCTATTTTACAATGTCAGAAAATACTGGAGACGTCAAAGTTTATTAGCAGTAGAAAATAACAGGGGCTGTACATTTATTCCAAGGCACTTAAGCATCTGGTATTCCCATATGGAACAATGTCTCTGGGCCCGGCGCTGACGTTTAATGCCCTACACGCTGTGTGCCAGCGCCGCTTTGACAGTCTGGACCTCTGCGATGTGCGAGGACTTCTGGATGATGCGGCTGGTGAGAGTGGGCCTCACGGTGCAGCTCTGCCTCAGAGCAGCGCCGGCCCCCGCACCGCACGTCCTGTCTATGATGGCGGTTCTCCTGGCGATGGGGAAGGAGCTCTGCCTCGGCACGGCGCCGCCGCCGCCGCCGCCGCCGCTGCCCGCGTGGCTCTGCCCCTGGGCCAAGTTGGTCAGCGCCATGGCGGCGTGGATCTCCCTCCAGTCCTGGCCGTCTCGTCTCTGCTGGCCTCGCTCCGGCTGCTGCTCCCTGTGAACGTATCGGAGAAACAGCTGCATGAAGTGGAACGCCACCTCGCCGCTCGCCTGAATTAACCTGGAAAAAAACAGCTGGAGTAGTTTTGGAAATCCAGAGCCCAAATGATCTTTTTCTTTTTCGCTTGGATACTCCCTCCCTCCCGCACTCCCTCACCGCCTCCTCTTGATAGAGAGCCAGAATATTGTGGAAGAATTAGTCGTAGCGGTTCAGTTTCAGCCAGGGGAGATTATAGCTAGTGTTCTTTTTCAAGTTGAAAAGTGCAAATATAGCTAATTGCACATACCTGTCACAGTTAGTTGGAGCGTAGTCCATCGCATCTGTGGATAGGAGGAAAAACACAAGTTCAACGCTCGGTGCATCGGATCTAGTGACATCTAGTGGTGAAGTTCCACGCTGGAGCTGAATACTCTTCGTCTCAGCCTTCCCTTCAAGCCCGGAGGGAAACCTGTGGTTTCCTTCAGCGATCTTTAAATCTGAAATGCCGTTGAATTTGTCCAGTCTGAGCTGCTGTGATCACTTCACCGAAATTTTACACACTACACCTTTAACGATACCCCATCTAGGTCAAATTGCTAATTACATTTGTGCAGAAGGATGCTTTTGGATGAGGCTTCTCTGTGCTGACATTTGACATTAGTGTCAATATGGTGTTAATTTACTCTGTGTGTGTGTGTGTGTGTGTGTGTGTGTGTGTGTGTGTGTGTGTGTGTGTGTGTGTGTGTGTGCGTTCATGGGTGACTGCACACACGCACGGGTTAATCGCGTGTTTATGAGCATGATTAGCACAGTTCACACATGCTATTTGTCCTCTGGGCTCGTTTCATCTCATGGTGCAGGAACGGCTGAGATGCTGCGTTTAAATCCCAAGTTGTAAAGAAATCCGATGTGTGCATCACGTCTGGAGGAGGGATGTGACCGAACTCCGAGCACCTGTATGCACGCGTCATGAATTGCCCCCCCCCCCCCCCCCCCCCCGTCCCCGCCCCCCCCCCCCCAGTGTCCCGGCATAGCAAGTGCAGGTCGATAAACCAAACATCTTCTCTGCCCCTGGGGCGGCTCGGTTCTGGCCCGCAGGCCTCACGTCCGACAGCCCTGCGCCTACACGCGTATTGATCGAACCTGTATCGATGGGAAATGGCCCATTCCGTTATTTATTTTTGGGATGAATTTCTGTGTGTGTGACTCAAAGCGAATATTTTCCACTCCGCTCTTGGAGCGTTGCCGTCTTTCCACCGCGCAGATAGAAGCTGTGCAGAGCTTGTATTTTTTCCCTTTGACAGAAACGAGTGACCCTCTGCAGAGAAGCGCGCTCTCTCGGTGCTGACGGCTCAAAGGGTCCCGCTCTGATTTCTGCAGCCGCTCCGTGGCCAAGAGCGATGGCTTGTTGATCGTAAATCACCGCGGAGTTTTATGGTTTTTGCGCTACTGATTGTCTCCACACATTTCTCTGCGCGCTCGGTTCGGCCCTGCCAGGAACGTGCTCGTGTGCCTCTGCTGCATTTATGATCATGAAAAAACATTGTTTTACCTCTGGTGAGTTGCAGATTTACAGCCGGGATCAGTTACTAGCAGAGTTTTACAAGGAGTAATGAAGCCGCTGTGTTATTTTTATTAGATTGAACCCCGGTGGTGCAATATAATGTAATTTCATGTTAGAGCTTAGATCTCATTTTATTTGTCGGCAAATCGAGTCCGGATCGTTTTGTAATGTAACAGAGGAGTATTTCATGTTTGCGCGGTGAATATGATACGAGCTGCTCAGCCTGGGCATGGAACAAGGACTGAAAACTAGAAGTGGAGGGATCGGTGTTTGTTTGGTGCTGATGGAATCTGTGAAAAGCACTGTACTTAGGATTTGGTGACCTCTAGTGGTTAAGGTGCACAGCACAGCTACACGCCTCTCTCCTCGTCCTGCTTTTCTAAGCATGTAAGAGAACGTCTGTCACATCAATAGGTGTTTAGTTTGTCCACTCTGAGCTACTGTATTAACATGGTGATGGAAAATGGTGATGATGTAATCGGTGATGATGCACAGTTTGGAAAAAAAAAACTAGTTCCCTATAAAGAAACCTGAAAAATGTCATTTGGTGACACGAAGAACTTAAGTCTGCTCAGCTTAAGTTAAATTAAATTTCTAACTTGCCTATCAATCAAATATTTTCTTTCGGTTTACGTTGAGTAACCGCCTATAAAAAGTATAAAACCATAAAACTTTGTTTGCTTTTTGCACAAATTAAACAAACATTTCAAACTTTTCCTGGCAGCTGACACTCAGATTTGAAAGAGGTATTGAGCCTCTCATCGAAAACACATGAGTCAATACTTGACATTGAATCAAAAGCTTTTTGTTGACACTCGGAGATTTAACTTTCTGCCGCCGCTGTAAATCCTCGCTCGTAGAATGATATAATGTCTCCAGGAGCTGATTTAGGTCCTGGGTGTTCTCCTTCAACATGAGTTCAAATCCCCCTCAGGCCCCAAAGTCAACGACCCTCTCCGGCCCTGGCAGGTGTGTGTGACACGGATCCACACGGGCGGGAAAACAAGCGGGCACTGCGAACACACACTAACCTTATGTCCCTACACTCGGATCGGCGGAGACTCCCCTCTCAGCGTGCACGTTTTCATTTGAGCCTAAACGGGTGGAAAAGGCAGCGAGGCGTTCCTGCACATCCCAGCTCTGCCACTCTGCATCCAATAAAACACCCCTCTAGTCACATTTATGGCTCTCCTGCCTTTTTAAGGGAAATACTCCACTTGATGTGAATACCACATTATATTCTGCAAACACACTCACATTCCTCCACCACACCACCATCAATAACACGCAGTGTTCCCTCAGACGTGTCGGCTTGTAAGACACAGAGTCGTAGCATCGTGTGTCGGCTCCGTCATTTATGGCTTTTCCCCTCAGTCGTGGCCCAGACGGAGATTTGAGGCGGTGACGGTGTCACACTTTATGACACTTTGTCAAGATTCCATCAAAGTACGGCAGGGACGACAATGAGAGGAATGCAAATACTACGAAACGAATGAAAAGTTAGAGAAGGATGAAATCCGTGCCGGGAGTCTGAAGCAAACGCAGTTTTATCTCAGCTCAGCAAAGAAAATGCTGAAACAGCAAACATCTCTGCTTGTCTCACCACAATGTCATTTTTATATTCCAATTTTCAAATAGATGAATAGCTTTGAATACAATAAGTAAATAAGACACATTTTTCATCTTTAGGTTCGGACTAAACCAAAGAAGGAAATCTGCTGCTTGTGGTGTTTGTCGGAATGATCGGAAATAACCAAATGTAAACAAGACGCAACAGGAAGGTAGTGCACATGACCAGTGACATCCAGTGGTGGATTTGTGGAAAACACTTCCTGACAGCTGTAGCCATCAGAGTCTGATATATCAACTACTCAAACACTTCCTGTATCAGTGGACCAATCACAGGAGACTGGGCCAGCTGACCAATCAGAGCAATCTGGGTTTCTCTGAGAGGGCGGGGCTAGGAGCTCTAAAGAGAGTGGAAACAGGAGCTGAAGAGGTGGACAGTATGAGGAAACTACATCCGACACCGTCACACTGTTCCAATAGAGACATACATCAAAATACATCTCCTTTGAAGATCAAAGGAAAACAACAGTCCCGCTAAATCCCCAGAAACACAGTTCAATTCTGCCTATTAGATTGTACTCACTGTTCTGTGAGTGCACTCACCTGTTTAGTTTATGAATTATGACGGTGCTATTCAAACTAGGGGCCAGTTTGAGGTTAATCTGAGTTTCCCGGATCCAGATTAAAGCCTTGTCACAGACCATAAACACATGCGCTCAATCACCTGCATCACACTCGGCCTGTTTTTGCCAGAACTTTAAACATGTCTGCTGTGATTATAGTGTGAAGCTATGAGATGCAGGACTCGTTTCAAACCCTCCTCTCTCCAACACTCGTAACGTTAACGTGGATTTATTCTAAGCGGGAAAGAGACGGGGATGAGCAGGCTGCCAAAGCTCCGCCCCCGAAACAGCGCCGTCTCGCAGGTGAGCAGCGGCGGCAGCGGCGGCTCGGACTGTCGTCGTCCTCGCTGCCTCGCTGACAAACGGCTGCGTCTCTGTTTATTGGCCGAGGCTCCCGCCCTGCACTCTGGGAGGAATAAAGTCTCAGACATTGTGTAATTGTCCTTGAGACTGAACTGGACATTTCCACCGTGGACGAGAGGCTGAGGCGGAACAAATGGCACGGTCTGCGAGATGGAAATGATATTTGTGGTTCTGCGCGCGGCCGCCAGCGCCGGCTCCGTCCAACTCTGAACGAAATGAGCGATTTCAAGCATCTGCCCGAGTGTTTATTAGCGATGTTTTGCGGAGGCCTTGGCTGCAGGTTCCACTGTGGATCTGCGGGTTTGTCAGTGTGATGGGGTCTCCAGAGGTCTGAGAGGGCGCCCAGGTGTCAGACCCCCGTCCTAGCTCCATAATTGAGAGGGAAGGCCAGAGGTTCCCCAACGTCCATGTGGACCTTTCTGCTCACGGTCACTAAACACTGTGTTCCTAATAAAGTGAGGGGAAGCTGGCGATCAAACTGTCACTTTACCTCACAGGCCCCATGAATCTGGAACTAATAGGGCTGATGATATCACAATTATCTTTAAAGGTCCAGTGCATAAGGTTGCAGTGACGTTATTTCCATTGGCAGAAATCGAATGTGAAAAACAACTGTATAATCGCTTAAAGGTGCAGTGTGTAAAAATATTACAAAACAATTACATACTGACATTTTCATGAATTTATAATCGCACAAATCTTTTACTTTTCCCCCCATTACCCTTAAATGTATATTTAACATGAGGAGTGGGTCCTCTCTACGGGGGCCGCCATGTTTTTACAGTAGCCCAGAGTGGACGTACTAAGCATCCTTTGAGTTTGAATGACAACTGGAGTCTACCACTGTTATGAATACAACGTGCAACTCCACCACTAGATGCCACCAAATCTTACACGCTGCACCTTTAAAAGTCATGTTTCCAGGCAGCCATGTTGTGCCGCAGTGTTTCCACAGTAGCCCTAAATGGACAAACTCAACACCGTTCGAGTTTTGCACAGGTTATTCTGTTGAGCGGCAACATGCAACCTCACCACCAGCTGTCACTCAACCCCCACGCACTGCACCTTTAAGGCCGAACCCACATGCGGTCGCGTCAGAGCTCTCTCACCCATGTGGTAGACGAAGTTGGTCTCGGCTTCGTAGGACGACACCGGTGACACCGCGTCTCGGTCGCAGTCGACGGAGCTGAAGGACTCGGAGTGACTCCGCCTCTTCCGGGACGAGGCCACGGCGTCGGCCTTCGCCGCCATCATGTGCCGCAGCGTGTCGTTCAGGTAGCGGTTGAGCAGGCTGCTCTTGTACTTGGAGGGAGGGGACGTGCTGTCGTCGCTGTTGGCCGAGTCGGCCATGGCGAGGACGCCGCCCTGTTTGTCCAGCGCGCTCTGGTGGGAGGACGACCTGCCGAAGTTGGACTGGATGTTGGGCGTCTGTAAGGGACACTCCTCATCTGAGGCAGCGGGGACGGAACAGGGGTTCACACGGAGCGAACAACAGTGAAAGGACAATCACGGAAAAGTACAGCTTAAAGGTGCAGTGTGTACGATTCGGTGACATCTGGAGGTGAAGCTGCAGGTTGTGTCCATCACCTCCCATTCCAGCATGCAAGGAGAACCGACGGTAGCCCTCAGGTGTCGTTCAAACTCAAAAGATGTTTAAAAACGTCCACTGGGGGCTACTGTACAAACCATGGGGGAAAAAAAAAAAAAAATTCGGAGACTAAAAATTGTGTTGTGTAACATTTTTAAGTGAAATCTTACACACTGCACCTTTAAATAGGAAAGATGGAACCCTACCACAGCTCTCACCCTCTGAGTCTGTGTCGTCGCTGCACACGCTCAGCCGCTCGGCGTTGCCCTGGATGTATTTATTGTAGAGTTTGATCCTCAGGGCCCAGCTCAGGTCCGGCTGCCTCACCGTGTTCTTCAGCCTCCGCCGCGCGTTCGCAAACCAGTTGGAAACCTGCGCACATGCATCGTGTCAATGTCAACACCTAACCCCTCTCAACCTGTTTTCGGGAATGATATTTGATCCCCCCCCCCCCCCCCCCCCCCCCCCCCCCGCCCCGGCTTGTCTCACCTGCACTAGTGTCATGTGCGAGCCCAGAGCCAGCAGGACCTTCTCGGTCTTGGTGGGGTACGGGTTGTCCCGGTGTTTGTACAGCCAATGTTTCAGGGGTCGGGCCATGTCCTGCAGGACCTGTCTCTTGTGGCGAACTTTGACCCCGCTCAGGCGAGACCTGCAGGAGTCGGGAATCACTGAATGTACAAACCGAACTGTTTCGAGAGCCAGGGCTGTCAAACACACGGCCCGCGGGCCAAAACTGGCCCGTCGGAGGTTCCGATCTGACCCGTGAAGTGACTTTACAAATGACATCAACTGCAGTGTTTCAACACAAAATCAAAGGAGCAACAAGCAAAATCTCCATGTTGGAGGTTGTTGTAGAATGTTTTGTAAAAAAAAAGTACTTTGGAGTTGTTGTTGTTGTTGTTTATAGGTCATGATATGCTGTGATTTCTTTGTGGTCCCTGAACTAAAGTCAGTTTGACTCCCCTGGTTTCCACTACGATGTTGATGGGAAGCGTCCAGATTCTCCTCAATAGACTAAACAAATACATTTGCAGAATTTCACGCTCTTGTATTAAGATGGTAAATCTTGAATTCTGTCAAGGCAAGCAGATTTGAACGACAGCAGAATCGGCGACATTTACTACAAACTGCTGCTTTGACTCTATCTTTCCCGAAAAGACGACAAAGTCCATACCCGTATCGTCTGTATTTGACGGTGGAGCTGCTCGTCATGGAGTCGTCCTGGCTCTGCAGCCGCTCCGTGCTCTGCTGCTCCTCTGTGAAGCTGCTCGGAGCTAAATCGGCACAGCTCAACCTGCTCCGCTCCTCCGCTCTCCTCTCGTCCTCCAAGCGCAACGCGGCGTCCGACCTCATCGCGCCAACTTTGTCCATTCTCGACTTATTGTCCTCCATCGACAGGTGCGTCAGCAGAAGTCCGGGCGTGAGCTCGAGCGGCAGGTTCCCATCTCGGTCTCACTGTTTGCACAAGGAATTGAAAAAAAACCAAACAAGTTGTCCCTTGTGGTCGAGACGTGGTGACGGAGTCTGATGAGAGAAGAACCTTAGAAAAGTCCGAGGAGGATGTCTGGTGTAGTGGAGCTGTGTGAGGGGAGTTCAAATAACCTGCTGCTCCTCCGCTTATTGGCTCCCCCCTCCGTCCAATCACTTGAGGCTCTGTGAGGAGCAGCTTGTAGAGCAGAGGCAGCAGCAGCAGCAGCAGCAGCAGCAGCAGCAGCAGCAGCAGCAGCAGCAGCGCCCCATAATACGAAACCCTCCGCACGTGCACGAGTATCAGCGATTGCGGTCAGTGAGATTTACAAGTGAGAGCCGGCGTTGGCGTTGAGCAGCTCGACGTCCTCTCATACTTTCTCCATGAGGCACGTCGATTCTCCTGGAATCGTGTGGTTTCTGCCCCAAAGACGGTGTCAGCAAATAATAACGCATGTACGGGGACGCTGGAAATTTACGGGTGTAATTGCACGGTTGCTCATGAGCGGCGAAAAACCGCCAAACCGTGCCCCGTGTGAGGCGGCGAATCCTGCTGAGCACACACTGCGCTGTAACGAACAACAACTCAGAACGCTGGAAAATGGAGGCGATCCAGTGCGGCGTGTGTCAGTGAGAGATTTTGGGGCAGTGGAGCGTCGCGGAGTAAACGGCGCCCATCCAACAACAACGCTCGTCGGTGTCACTCTCCGTCTCGGGCGCAATTAAGCAGACAGAGTCTGGCGTGAACGCCGTGACAACACGCCGGCTGTGGGTTCAGACTGGGCTCCGCTCCTGTTCCCCCCCCCCCCCCCCCCCCCCCCCCCCCCCCCCCCCCATCCCCCGCCCCGTCCGCCCCCCCCCCCGCCCCCCCAAACACTCTTATGTAAGAGTGTTTGGGACACGCAGCGATGACATTTACCACTAAATAATCGGCGCGAAAACATTTGTCGTGAAGTGCGTCTTGACACCGCCAGCAGCACTTGTTCGGGCGGCGCGGCGCGTCCGCCCCGCGTTCGTAAGTCAGCAGCGTCGACGGGGAGCTTCTGTGCCGATGCCTTCAAAGCTGAAAAACACATGGAGCGCAAGCGTCCCCGCTAGGTGCAGTAAATTCCTCGCCCACATTCCTCGGCGGCGCTCGGAGAACGCTACAAGCTCGCACACACCATTTACTGCGGCCCCTCTGCGATTCGCTCCCCAACGCGACTGTTGACGTTAGCTGGGAACGCGACGCGGCTCGGCGGCCGGGAGACCTTGAAAAAACGTGGGCGTTGGAGATATATCTCTTTTTGTTTTGATGGTTCGGAACATGTGTGTGTGTGTGTGTGTGTGTGTGTGTGTGTGTGTGTGCGTTTGGATGTGTCCAAAGGGCTGAACATCCACTGAAGTGTTTTGGAGAGCGTGATTCCTCAAAGGTTTTCATGAAACACAGACGTTTCCTTACGTCTGTAATCCTCCAAATGTACTGATTGTTTCGTAATTCCCTCACTCTCATGCCGTGTGTTTGCCTCTTGTCTCACTTTCAAAGACCCACGTAACATGTAACTGTTGAACACTTGTCGTTGGGAAACCCATTCCGTGGGTGTGTCACTGTGGAACATCCACTTTGAACTCTCCCATTCATTGGGTAAAGGATTCGGGGACCCAATTAGTTCATGGAGCACCACTGATGGTGCAGGTGGCCGAGGTCCTTACATCAGAGCAGTCGTCATGGGGACAGGATGTGACGGACTGAGACCAACCAAAACTGTAGAAACCCTTTTTTTTTGCTAGGTTTTAAACCTGTTTCATTCACCTCTAAAGTTGATCATTTTAACATGGGACTCTCTGGGGATTGACTCGCTTTTGGGGCCAGCCTCAAGTGGCCACCCTGTGAACTGCATGTTTTTCCACTTTGAACCCAATCCGTCAGTCCCAGACGGTGTCACTTGGGAAAAAAAAAAAACGCTAACGTTATGCTACTTGCGAATGACAGCACTGCTGAATGAGTTGACGGTCACCACCACAGAAAACAACACTGTCCCCAAAACGCTGCTGTCATGGAAACCAGTAGATGCTGCTTCATTCCTCCAGTTCTCTGCAATGGACTGTAAATTCCTAACTCCCTCGCTGAAGGCTCCTATATGATTTAGTGCCACATGCTTTCGCGTGTCGGTTCCGAGCCGTCTCATACCAAAGACATTGTTAAACTTCACTCATATTTATTTGAACATGCTTCCAAAGGACAGTTACATGATTGAGCCAAATGATCCAGGGCTAATTGACATCATACCCCTGTGCAATGTTTGAAGTGGGAGCTGCTGTGAACACAACATGCAGAGTTTTCATTGGACCACTCCGCCGCGTGGTGATGATCTCAGAGGGCGTCTGTGGAGTCTCAGCGCCGTGATGAAATTACGCTGCCACGCTTTGGCTCAGCTAGTCCTCCAGGCCCTGGCAGGAGAGTTGCCATGACAGCCAGGGATTGTAGCCTTTTCTTTCAATCTTGACGCACCATCGAGAGCATCCCCGCCCCCCCCCTGCCCGCCTCCCCCCGATCCAACGCTCCATCTCCGTCCCGGTCGTCCACGTTGACTCAGGCGTGTCCCGCGGCGACCATCGACTGGCCCAAGTCAAATAAACACGCGAGGCTGGACGGAGCGCTCTTCATCCACGTCTGATCGGCGGCGGCCAGCCTCACAGTAGCTTCCGCGCGGCCGTAAACTTTCTCCCGCTCCCTGGGAAGCCGTTACGGCGCCACGCCGCCTCCTCTTCCTCCCGAACGCGACTTGATAGACACATTAACACTCCTTCGCGCCCAATTGAGCACAGTGACCCGAGAGAGGGAAGGAAGCAGGGTGAATGTGGAGGAATGTGGCCGTTAAAGTGAACGAGTGGCTCCTGTGAGGGAGGAACAGAAGCACCTGACAAACAGCTGTGATACTTGTTAATGGCGTCGTAACTGTTCAATTACCAGCGGCTATTCTCAATTGTCCCATCGTGTTTTGTGTAAAGGACCTTTTCGTGGAGACAACCGAAGAGTAGCACGCTCAGACGTACGCCATTTAAATCTTTCAAGGCAAAGCGTGTTGGATTTAGTGACATCAAGTGGTGAAGTCGCATCCATTCTTTTTCAATTTTTTTCATTTTCTGCATCGAGTCGAAGCCGCCACCCGAGTGCCAGTGCACAGACGGTGAGTCCACTTGGCATAGAAGGGGTAACGTGAGGTTAAGTATCTTGCCCAAGGTTGGAATCGAACCTATGACCCTCCGGTTACAGGACGACGCCTCTAACCCGTCGCCTCCTCCTTCCCTTTGGAGCAGTTTGTTTGCTTTCATTTGCCATTAATACCCCAAACAAGTTCAGTTTGTCCACTCTGGGCAACATGGCCGTCTCCATAGAGTGGACCTGCTCACGGTGTAATTATAGAGGGTTAGTGCAAACAACCACTTATTACTATGAAAACATCAGGATAATTATTTCATGTTCTATTCTTACCCGTTGAGATAGAAAACATTTCACACACTCGACCTTTAAAAAGCCATATTTACTTTCATATCCCCCACATTTGAGTCGTATACACGTTTCCATTCATAAAAGCGATTTGAATGGCTTGTTATCTTGTTTGTGCCTCTGTGTTTTCTACAGAGGCATATTGTTGGCGAACACGTCCCCCGACTGTTACTAATAATATTTCCCTGGTGTACATTACAGTTAATTGAAGTGCAGCAGCTGTCAGAATAATTACATGCTGATGTTTGCGACTTGGCAGGGAGGGATTACACCCGGCCACAAGCTCTGGAGAGTTTCCGTTTTCTTCTTAGTGCATTATTATTATTTCAGCCAAATGCCAGCAGAGAACCTGGCTCAGAGAGAGAGAGAGGGAGAGGGAGAGAGAGAGAGAGAGAGAGAGAGAGAGAGAGAGAGAGAGAGAGAGAGAGAGAGAGAGAGAGAGAGAGAGAGAGAGATATGGATTCTGTTTGCTTAATTAGATCCACGCTCTGGGACACTGTGGAAAACTGTGGTAATCACAGGACTTGTTTACAAGTGGGAAAATATTTTCGAGTATTAAAAAAAGTGAATTAACCGCCCAAGGCTCCTAATCCAAGGTGTTGAAATCTAACGTTACATTCTACAAACAATAAATAACGTAAATGGCACGGGGCTGTTGAAAGGCCTCAACAGAATCCAGAGGACCTTGAGTTTAAATCCAGCCGGTCACATGACCACAGCTTCTCCGTGCTGTAGCTGGCGAAGAGCACATCCACTCGGCAGGAACCCACTGGAGCTCCGCCCCCTGCACCTTCTCCAGGTCCAGCTTCAGCTCCCTGAACGCCACAGCGATATCTCCATTCACAATCACCCTGTGGAACAGGTGACCGTGCTGGTTCTCCATCGTTTCTGACATGTCGATCATTTCCTCAAAATCCTCCTCCTGTAAACACAGAGAGAATACTATTGGAATTCATATTATTATATTCATTATTATTTACAAAAATATGGCTGTGATGCCTGTAAAAATAAGGTTGTTTGATTTAAGATAGAAATTAGGATTAAACTTTAAAAAAAATTCAATTTACTGTTAATTTCAACACATTGACATAGCCTTTAATGTTTTTCATTATTCATAATACATTGGAACATTTTTTAAATTTCTTTAATTCTAGATTTAAAAAACAAAAACAGTTTACAGCATAAAAATCCTGCATCAAAAAGTGTAAAGGCGAAGAGCACATCCACTCGGCAGGAACCCACTGGAGCTCCGCCCCCTGCACCTTCTCCAGGTCCAGCTTCAGCTCCCTGAACGCCACAGCGATATCTCCATTCACAATCACCCTGTGGAACAGGTGACCGTGCTGGTTCTCCATCGTTTCTGACATGTCGATCATTTCCTCAAAATCCTCCTCCTGTAAACACAGAGAGAATACTATTGGAATTCATATTATTATATTCATTATTATTTACAAAAATATGGCTGTGATGCCTGTAAAAATAAGGTTGTTTGATTTAAGATAGAAATTAGGATTAAATTAAAAAAAAATTCAATTTACTGTTAATTTCAACACATTGACATAGCCTGATGTTTTTCATTATTTATAATACATTGGAACATTTTTTTTTATTTCTTTAATTCTAGATTTAAAAAACAAAAACATTTCACAGCATAAAAATCCTGCATCAAAAAGTGTAAAAAAAACTCTATTAGAAACTTTTTGCAGTTATTTTCAACATGTGAGACTTTACAATAGAAAGTCTGACAGATCATTACATGCTGAGAGAAAAGGGATAAGACGCCTTTTCACAGCAGCTGCAGTATCAGTAGAAAACACAATGTGTGTTAAGTGTATGTGTGTGTGTGTGTGTGTGTGTGTGTGTGCGTGTGTTCTCTTCTCTGCACTGGTCAGACGGCAGCACAGGTGTGTGACCTTTGGGCTTTAATAAGGGCAACATGGGCCGTGAACGCTGAGTGAGGAGCCAGATGAGGATTCTAAAAGTGACGCAGCATCTTCTTGCCCTGGTCTCATGACACATGCGCTCTCATGTTGGAGGACTCTCCACCTGCCATCCCATGGAGGCTCAGGTCATGGACACAGAGCACTCAACTACACCTGAAATCACAGAGGGCAAAAACCACCCACGAAGCACCGTTCTAACTCCCCTTGTCCCTTAAATGTCACCTAAATGCAAACCAGAGAGAGTGTGTGAGTGTGTGCGTGTGTGTGTGTGTGTGTGTGTGTGTGTGTGTGTGTGCGCTACCTATTGACCAGGGTGTTTGACCTCACACCGCCCTGCATCTTACAAGACACGGAGTTAAGCCTTCACACATGTGACCAGGTGGAATGTGGTGTTGTGTCGTTGCCTCTTACTGAAAACACCCGGACGGGGTCGGCGTCCTCCTGGTCGCCGATGAACTCGGCTGTGCGCCTGGTGAGTCGCAGCTCCTCCACTCGTGGCGGCTTCACAAACACCACATATGGTTTGAATTCAAACGTGTACACGTGCTTTATTTTCTGTGATCACAAACAAGAGCGCGAGAGAGAGAGAGAGAGAGAGAGAGAGAGAGAGAGAGAGAGAGACAGAGAAGAAGATCTGAGCTCGGGAATGGAAACACTCCGAATCAGGATTATTCTTGCCTTGCATGGTGTGAATCGACTGGCTTTATTACAACTCTAGTGTAATGGAAATGTATTTTAATGATTGTAAATGACAGTTTGATGATTGAAATGCTGTTTTTGGATTCAGCCATCATGTCATTACGCCCCAGACTGGTTCACTCAGAAAGAGTCCTGAAGGCGTGATGCGCTCGAGTTGCCATGGCAATGGTTCTATCGGCAAACATATACATTTTTAGGATTTTTGCAGTAGCAAACATGATTGGTTTTTATTCGTCGTCTTCGCAGCCTGGTCCCACTACATGCAATCATCACGAGTAATCAGCGAACATTAGGCTAACGACCCACACCACTATTGCACGGGTTCATTGCCACCTTCATAGAAAACACCATCATAATCATCACGTCCCTTCACAGACTGTGGACAGCATCCATCAGAATCCATCCCCAACCAAGAGCGGGCTGTTTATTGACGTTTGATACAGTCAAACATAATATTAAAGTCTTGAGACAGAGGAACCAGAAGTCTGAACAAAGTAAGCTTACGTCCATGTCTTACGTCTTCTGCAGCACATCAACAGCCGCCAATAGAAAGATCGCTTGGTTTCTTTCACACTAGCTGTTCTCCGTGTTGAGCACCTCAGTTCTGCACACTAGCAAATTGAGTCACACGCACACACACACACACACACACACACACACACACACACACACACACACACACACACACACACACACACACACACACACACACACACACACACACACCCTGACAAACCAGTAGCATTTGATCTCTGGCTGGCTCTGCAGCATGTCCACTCTGCCAATTGTGTTCAGTATCAGGCCATAAAGGCCAAGCAGGAAGCTCCACTGCCAGGGACTAAAACCTTTTAGTTCGAGACACAGGTCGGTCCCCTTGGAAACACATTATTATTATTATTATTATCATCATTATATCTGACATCACCAGTCATACGATGAGTTTTTGTGTTGCTATGCAGAACCATCGAGTATGATTTACGGACACGTGTGCAGCTTTGGCTCGTCCGCACCACGTCTCTGGGAAAGTGGTCCAAGTTGAGTTGATTGTGTAAACACTGGTCTTGTTTTGTTGATGTATCGTACTTACACTGGGATGTGCGTCCAGGAGACACACCTTCCCCTCAGACATGACTCTGTGCACAGAGTCTAGACTCGTCCCGTAGTAATGTCCTCTGTACTGTCCATACTCCAGGAACCTCAACGGGGACGGGGACGGGGACAGGAGAGAGTTGGACAGAACACTATGTTATATAAGAACTCTATACAGGATGTGCACTGAGCGAAAAAGACATAGTGGACAAACAGACGTACTGCACCTTATGTGTTGATCATGGTGGTACCATGTTGGCTAAGAAGACTTTTTCCTATAAACTAACATTGACACAAAGACATCTATAAATCAACGAATAGGATCATTAGGGCCATTGGATTTCTCAAGATTAAAAATGAACTTATATTTTTTTAATTATATCTCTATACTTATAATCTAGATTTTAATCTCGTTGAACATTGTGTATAATGGCAATAAAAGGCATTAATTCATAATAAACGGGCATTAGAGCCGCAAGGTTGAGTCTAATTCATGCTTCTGCATCAAAGTTACACTTTATATGCACCTATTGCCAAAGCGTAGCTGTGAGTGTGTGTGCGTCGGTATGCCATTACACCTCCCAACCACAAGAGGGCATAGCATAGAAACAGTGGTGGCGGTGGTTTTACCTGTCCTATCTATGGTCACTGATCGAGCATCTCTACGTTATTGACAACAAAAAGCAGCTACCACTTAAAAATGCTGCTACCCAGCGGACCAATCACAGCTCTCGAAGTCCATGCAAATGCAACATGCAAATATATTTTCAAAGAGGTGCACATCAAGCTATAGTGCAGGGTTCTGTGTCTCTCTTGACTATGGAGTATCCTGGACTCAATTTATGAATTGGGCCTCAGAAGAAGACAATAGTGCACTTCTATACAGAATCAAGATGGTGGAAGGGTGGTTCTATACACGGGGCCCTACGTCCAGCAATGTGTTGATTTGTTGTAACATGTCCAATGACGAGAAGACGGTCACGACACCTGTGAGTGAGAATGTCCTCCTCAAACTGCTGCGTGGACACAAAGTGATAATCCACCCCGTCACTCTCCTGCTGCCTCTTCTCGCGTGTGGTGTCTGAGGGAGAACAGATTGCGGGAGGAGGAGGAGGAGGTCAGAGAACATGTATGTTCAAAGGCCGACCGTCATCACGCGTGAAAGAATGTCCGTCCGCCTTACACGGCACGCTGACGCCATAGCGCTCGGGGTCGGAGATCAGCAGCCGCCTTTTCAGTTCACTCACGCCCACGCCGCTGGGCCCTGGACACACAGACGAGAACATTCATCCTCCAGTATCGCCGTGTGCTAAAGTCCGGCATCAAATAGAGACACATCTGTCTTTGTCGTCAGCGAGTCAGACGGACTCGGGTTTCATCCTGATTTCAGACAGAAAATCATTCTGCAAATAGCGTTTTGCCCTTTTGTGCGCGTCCGTCTCCGCTGCACCTTTAACGCTCCCGTACCCTCTGGAAAAGTCATAGCATCAAAGCAGCATAGTATCAGTATCATTGTGATGTGGGATGCACTGGATGAAGCGCACGCACACACACACACACACACACACACACACACACACACACACACACGGTGTAGCATCTGGGATTGACTTCTATTGCAGCTCCACTCATCCCCACGTTGCATCAGACGCTGGGACGTCTGAAAGCAGGATTCCTGACATACCTGCCTTTTCCATCATTGTGTTGCACGAGCTCGATACATCACAGGATATCAGGTTTATTGACTCCATGCGCTTACACTGCTAATGCGCCTCACAGCTGCACACAGAGAGAAGCATCACCAGGACCCTTTCATTTTTTTTTTCTTTCTTTCCTCCTTCTAAATCCATTCAATCTGACGGATAATGTGGCCCGACAGTCTCGTTCACCACTTCTCCTCGGGCACGGCCGTCTATTGTTTCGCTCCGTGTGCGCACGTAACGCAAACAAAGGAGGATCCATTTCCAAGCCGGTCAGACATTATCCAGCTGGCCCCGTTATAGCGATGAAAGTTTGGGCCTCGGCTGCCAATTAAAGTGTAGATTGTTGATGACGACGAGGAGCCTTCGCAGCACAGACACTAACACGTAACTCAGAGCCGAGGGTCTGAGCTCCAAGTCAATTACAGAGGTCCGGATCCGAATCCAAGCTGTCTGAGCCGTTCCAGTTTGATGATGGAGCACTTGGCTGACATTATTCACAATATGCTCATCCCCCTTTTTCTCTGTTCATCCGTCGTTCATCTCCGCTCTGGGGTTCTGTAATTTTATTTATTTTTTGCACCTTGCCGGATCACTGTGTTCTTTCGTGCACTGCTCTCAGTCACCGATGACCTGCGCTTGTATTGTGATATGACATTAAAAAGACCTTCCATCCAGCCCTGATGGGAAAGTCCCCAGGGGGAGATAGAGCTCAGAAATACATAGAGCAGGCCTGCACCTTGGCAAAGAAGTGAATCTGGGGTGGGCCAGTAGGTAACTTAAGAGTCCACCATACATTCTGACTTGAAGTTTTCTGACAGTGTTTACGCAGCCGTGATGGAGAAGGATTGTTCTTGCGCTCAGGAGTCGGAGCATAAATCTTCATCAGCACGTTGGTTTTTCTTTTGATCAACGGCAGCTTCTATAGAACCGTCCGATCTGCTGAACAGGATCAAGTCATTCTGATTTTTTTATGTGGACAAAAAAAAGAAATCAGCGGGATGATATAAAACAGAGCACAATCACTGACCTTTCACTTTTACTGAAGGTACCTGCAGAGTTCTGACCTACTGGATGTCGATGGCAGTTTGGGATAAATTCACACCACGTGAGCTTATTGGTGTTTTAAAGGCGTGTTATGGAACTTTCCAAATAATTGTTGTGTATTGTGACGCCTGTGGTAATGAGGTGATGTGCAGTCAACATTCTGATGCTTGCCCACACCCCCACCCCCATAGGCTGAATAAAAAGATGGACATAGCGTCCATGAAGTCACCCACTGGTTTCTGCAAAGTGCTAATGAGGCTCGTAGTGGGCGTCGCCATTTTACCGATGCCTAACTCCTACTACTTCCCGGCTTATCCAAATATGGGCAAAGAGGCGGGGAGCAGGGGTGGGCCCGTGGTGCTGTCAGCCTCAAGTGGCCGCCCTGTGAATTTCAAGTTCTTCCACTTCCGTAGTTGGGTGTTACCGCCTGCCTAAACATAGATCCAAGCTAGACAACATTTGTTGCCATGGCAACTTAACTCGAACATGAACAACAGAGTGCCAATAATTAGCTTTTGGACTCATATCTGGGCTAATTCACACTGTTGCATCAGAGCTGACTAGCAAGCTAAAGACACCGTCGACACTCAATCATTGGCGTTAAAAGTGTTTTTAAATGAAAAAGTTGCCCAATGCACCTTTAAAAGAACACTTATAAACAACTTGGCCTCTTACATGGCATTCGGTTACTTACCAACCAGAACCACCAGTCGATGTCTGGCCTTGGGGTCCCTGTGATAGGGGATCACCTCTGAGTACGTCGGGGGTTGGATGGAGCCGTGAGCGCCTGCGCTCCACCTCCTGGGCCGAGCAGCTTCTCGGGCCCAGCTGCTCTTCCTGCCCAGTCGGAAACTTCTTCTTAACCCAGCTGGAAACGAGACAGAGAGGCCTTGAGGGTTTCTGAGAGTATTTTAGTCGTATACCAATGGAATCATTCCACCTAAATCTTACAATATGGGCCTTTAATAGATTAGATGTACCTACACAGGCCGTAACATGAGCCTCAACAAAGACGTAAAAGAGGCTAAACCTAAAATACTTTGAATGGTAAAAGTCTCCCATCGTACTGATCAGTTCAGCTTTCACAACGCAGACGACTCACGTAGTTCCATTCATTAAATGGAAGCTGGACAGACTGAGGAGCGTTTAGCCCTGACGCAGAAATCCTATAATATCCCTCACGAAGATCCATTTGGTGTATTTTCCCTTTATTTAGTTTTATTTAAATTAATAAGCTTAATTCTGTCAGAGCTTAATTTCCTTCCATGAGTCACCGTCCGTTTAACACTGCTTCCCTTGGCGTGCCACATTCAAACATGAGAGCGATCAAAGCGCCAGGGCGAACACGGCGGAGGGGTCGGCGGCCGCCGCAGAAATGCGAAACAGGAGCGAGCGCGACGACATTTGAGGAATCGCCGGCGCTGCCACCCAACGTCAGGGCTGCAACAACATCCCGAAAGAGTGAAAATGACCGCGGAGAAGCAACAGCTCCGTCATGTGCGGCTTGTAGAGGACGTCTGGCACGCAAGCGTCTGCCATGCGACTGTGGTCTGGACCGGGCTTGGCAGCGCCGCCGCCTTTCATGATGTTAACTGCAGCTGAGCGATGGTGCCAGGCTTTTCTTTGACGTCAGCTGTAATTTCACTTTGTAAGCATATCTGTCCATTTCCTCCCCGGGCTGGGTTTGAAGAAACATGGCTCTATACGGCTGGAGATTTCAGACATTTGTTTACATGGGGGTTTAAATGGATGACTTCGCTCCTGAATGCAATCGGGTAATACAGGCTGCATGTGATGTACAGCGAGTGAAAAATCATATTTCCTCGAGTGGGAGGAGGGATACCGTGATGACTGAATTCACTCTGGCAGAGGAACTCGGGTCTGTTATTGAAAATGCTCCGTAACTGAAAACCAGAAAATCTCCTATGGCAATGAGACAGGATATTTCTGCTTATGAGACCGTGGACGTGTGCACGAGGGGGAGAGAGTTTATTTAGCAGGCCTACGTAGGTGTGTCATGTTGAGATTGCGTGATGTGAACTTTAACCTGCAGAGTCAATCTTCCAGACGTTTCTTCCGCAAAACGAAGGGAAGCAGGGAGACAAGAGCTTTGACTCTGTCTGACTCAGATACCTGACATACCTCAGACTGAATAGGTCTTAATGTAGTTTTTATCAAAGACCTCCGACCGGCCACGTCCCAACTCAGGGTTGACATCCTGCAGAGGACCGGCTCTCTGAAGATTGAGTCTTCCATGTACACAATGTACAGAGGCTAAACCAAAATAATATGAATGGATATCTGTGATAAGAATTTGTATTATTAAGATCATAATAATGATGACAAGAACTAAAATAATAATAATAATAACAGTAATAATCATGATGGTGATAATACTAATGCTACTACTACTAATAATACAAACGCTAATGATGACAATGATAATAATATGTTTGTTTATATGTGACATCACCAGTCAGTGTTTTATGGCATCAAAAATGAATCAACGATCTAAACTGTTATATATTTTCTTTGACTGTTTTGGTGACCAAAGTTAAAACGGTAGCCTTACATGCTTTATTTGGTGTGTGTGGGGTTAACTATTTCATTCGAGTGTAAACATATGCACCTAAAAGCTCAAGGTCAGTTCGATCATCTGACGTGTCCCGAGACAACAGTCTGTGAACGAAGCACCGAGCTCAATGCGAAGCAGAGCGACACGACGAGCGTTGTTTCTCTGAAGGTTAGAAACATCTCAACATTCCATTTGTTTGTTCAATGCAAAAACCAGCATCTGAAAACAAGCTGGGGTGAGAGGATGTTATGACGTGTCCCATCTGCTTTGAATCCTGCAGCGCTGATTGAGGCCAACTGGTCGCCGGTTTTAGGTTCACATCCCACAGATAGATAGAACAAGTGCACATTGATCAAAATGTCTGGGAAACCTTTCAAGAGCAGACAGATGTGCTGGGATCAGTCAGCAAAGTGCACTCGAGCAGCAGCTCTGCTGCGTCTGGGTCTGTGGTGTTGAACATGAGTTCACTTTGTTGCGTCTCACTCTCGCTGATTCTGCCTTTGATCACGCCGCGCGCACTCGTGCGCCGGTCGCGGCATCGACGTGGCTTTGCATGTCAGACGCAGAGGAAATGCAGAGTCCGACCCGCGTCCTCAGGTGTCTCGGAGTCTGGCCCGAGATAAGATGAAGTGCACGTCATTAGATGCACATGATTCTGAGAAATGTTATAATGCAACATCTGTAATTACAGCGTACGCCCCTGTACGGACGTCCTGCACTGCTCACACGCACACACACACACACACACACACACACACACACACACACACACACACACACACACACACACACACACACACACACACACACACATCGTGTCCGATCCCTGAAACCGAGACAGATGGGATAAATGGGAAGAGGTCAAAACCACATTTGCTTCCCCGGTTCCCCCCCCCCCCCCCCCCCCCCCCCCCCCCAGCCCCCCCCCCCCCCCCCCCCCCACCCTTTTAAATCTCCACCACCGCAGGACGACATCATCGTATGAAATGGACTCTCGGGCAAATGGAGCTGGTCTCCTGTCTGGATGGATTGTGGCATGTCTAATCGACCGTGTGCGCGTTGTCGTGAGATGACTGAGTTTTAATAAACCCGGATACCCGCGCAACAAGTTCAATATCTCACCGATGTGGATCCCTGTTAAAGCTCCGCCGTCGACGTCCTCCACCTCTGGAAAAATGAAAGTGAAGAGGAAAGAGTGAGGAAAGCGTGGAGTGGAACCACAGGGGAATGACATGTGCGCTGCTCTGAAACTTTAGACTAAAAGTATTAGCATGTGTTCTGACCCAAATGCCCTAATATTTTGCTTTGGAAAGTCTAATAGTAGTTTTATTTAGCCATGATCTCCACATTAAAATATTAATAACTACCTTGCCCTCGCAAAGTGATTGCGAGTGAAAGACTAAAGCACATTGTTGGAGGCCAGATACTTGACCTGCCGAGGAAAAGTTCTCGAAACCCTCTCCCCTTACATGACAATTATCTTTAATTTACAACTCTTCCAATCTTTACAAACCGAAGCTGAAACTATACATGGGTATTAAATGTTATCAGTCATTCAGATGGTAGGTTTTAAATTGCACTGTACCTTCCCTCTCATCTGTGGAGCATGTGGAGAGAACAGAAGTCGTGAGTATAAGAGAGAAGGGCAGCCATGACCTCTGACCCCCGGGCCGTGACCTCTCAGCTCTGCACTCGGGGAGCCGGAGTGAGTTTATTGGTCAAAGTGTGAAAAGGTTTTATTTATTTCAGGTGTGTTGAGTTTATGGACGAGTGTCGGGTCTGCACCTGGTGGTTTGAGCTGCCGAGGCTGGAACAGGGACCTGGGACGCTGCAGAGCGACTCGCCTGTGGGAGGAGTCATCTGTCATCTCTATTACCGTGACTTACATGGATGGATGATGGATGGATGGGTGACTAGATGATGGGATGGGTAAATGGATGGTTGGATGGGTGGATGGATGGGTGACTGAATAAATCAACGGATGGATGGGTGGATGAATTAATGGGTGGATGGACGAACGGGCAGATGGATGACTGAATGGACGGATAGACTAACGAATGGATGGATTGATGGACAGATGGATGGATTTATGGATGGATGAGTGACTGGATGAATGCATGGGTGGATGGACTGATGGGTGAATGGATGGATGGATGGATGGTTAACTGAGAAGATGATTAAATGGGGAGACGATGGATGGATAACTGCATGGATGAATGGATGGATGGATGACTGAATGGATAATTGGATGGATATGTGATGTATGGATGGGCTCCATGTGTAGTTGTGCGCGTGATCATAACTAGCAGCACCTCTCATGTAGTTGCTGGGATGGAATCAGTCCTGCCCGGCTCTGGCTGTCTCCCAGGTGACAGGCCTGCCACCAGGTGTCGTCCTCCGTGCTCATCAGCTGCAGGATGTCTCCTCTTTTAAAGGCGATGGCTGCGTCTTTACACGGGACAGAGGGATCCTCTTTTGGGTCGTAGTCAAAGAGGGTTCGTACGAAGTGCTAAAGAAGGACAATGATATCATCCATCAAATGAATGTTTTCCCGTTTGGCCACACAAACGTCTGTGTCCTGTGTCTTTGTCTGCTGCTTCCTCACATGTACGTGTCGTTTTTTTGAGAAATGACGACAACCACTGAAAATAATTCATCGTAATTCGCTGCAAATGTTTGCTGCTCCCACAGTTTCCTGCTTGGACGTGGCTTCCGTGTACGAGGAGCTTTAAACAAAGAGTTTGGTGGAATGCAACATTTTCCACATCAGGTGTACAGATTTATGGTGGAGATACAGCGGAGCAGATGGGATGCCTATAAAAAGGTAAATCATGTGTTTCAATTATTGAAAACAATGAAAATTGTGATGAGGTCTCATCCTTGACTGTCTGATCTGAGTTCAGGTCTCAGTGCGGGTGTGACAGCAGTGTGGCAGAGACACAAGATATAACCAAACACATGAGACGGCGCTGATTTCATCTGCTCTCACTCAAAGGAGGAGGTTCGGCTTTGATTGCAACATTTCAAACATAAAGAAAAATAAAGGTTCATACGTTCCGTACCTTCTTTTTATATGGTATTTCTTCTTTGGAGAGGGCAGGAATGATGGTGAAGGTGACGTTACCGTGGGAACCAGCCTATGTAAAAACAACAGTGTGAAACTTGACAACACTCTCATATGAATATTGCCTCCCTGCAATCAACATATGAAAACAACACTGTAGGTTTTCTTCTGTCTGTGAAATGTCGGTGGTCTGCTACCATTGCAGAGCATCATCGCCACCTACTGTTGAGGAGTGTGAATCAATGGAACTAAAAAGCGTCAAAATTAAAGACCCACTGAAAACAGGTCCACGACCCACTTTTGTAGTTGGCCCCTCTGTATAAATTGTGGCCCCTTGATGGTCGTCAGTTTGGAAAAATCCTCAATCCCTGGTTAAGGACCTGCTCTTGGTGTCAATCTAAGATTTATAACAGTTGGAGCAAACAGAGTTGGAGCCGAGCGCTAAATGCATGGCACAATACTTGAAAAGATATATGGATTTATAATGATCTTTTTTAATGAGACTTTATGACTTTTACTAAAATAATCAACGTGACAAAAACAGCTGGTGACACTAACCATTAGAGAAAGGATTTCCTTTGGTTTCCTGTTCTCCAGCGAGATTCCGTTCACCTCCCTCAGCTCATCACCTTCATGGATCAAACCTTGATGGAAATGCAGATGGAAAATTGTACCACATGCTCCTCTCTCTCTCTCTCTCTCTCTCTCTCTCTCTCTCTCTCTCTCTCTCTAACCTGAAAACAACACGATGACTTCACCACACATACAAAGTGAATGTAGCTCACCGCTTTTATCGGCCGCGCCCCCTCTCATGATCCTCGCCACCACAATGGCCCCGGTGGCTTTGTCCCGCTTGATCGTCGCCCCCTGGAGGACAGAGAGTGAGTGACGGGCAAACGTGGGAGTGCAGATGCACAGAGAGTGAAAATAACATGTTGATTGTTTTTACAGTCACGTCAGCGACTCAACTTGGGCGAAGGTCGTTTGTATCAGACAGGGGTCGTTTCACCAGCTGCCATGGTGTAACGGACCTCGCAGTGGAAAAGGTTACCCCAAATCAGTGTTATTTTCAACAGATGTTACTGATGTGGAGCAAATGGCAATGGAAAGAGCATCTTATGTAGCTGACGACAATCAGCTCATAGTGGGGTGTAGCCCTGTTGTCTGGAAAACAGGAACATGCCGAATCCATCAAAGAGGCCGTGTCAGGGAAAGGTCAGACCCCTTCCATTCAACTTTTGGGATCAATACAAAAGTGTGTTGTTCATTAGTGCTCGTCATTAAGTTAATTATTCACATGTTTTAGCCTAAAGAGAAAAAAAATAGATTAGTCTCGGCGGGCTCATCTTACGTTATTTCTTTGTCCTTTTGTGAAAGTGATTTTTCAAGAATTGGGTGAATTCGTGGAAAAAATCCAAATGATTTGTTTTGAACAGATCCAGGAATTTTTCAAATGGAATTTTAACTTTGCATGTGATGTCATTATTAGAAATGTCTGCCATTCTCTCACAAACTATTGGGCATCGTGGAATGGAAAATACCTGACACACATAAGACAAAGCTGTCCTTCCTTTCATGATTTTTATGATCATTGTTCTCCAGATACAAGTTTAACAATTTGATTATTCCTCATTGTAAAATAACGAATTTAGAGCATGCTTTTCAACCCACTTTCACTTAATCCAGGACATTTGCATACATTAGTGACAATGGTTTGGAATGAAGTGGATCATTCCAGGAAAATAAAGGAAATTAACCGTGATTAAAGTCCTTGAAACAGGTTGATTTACCTCCGAAACAGAGGAAATTACCCCAATTCCTCTAAAAGACTCTATTAAGAGGCATATTTGCAGTGGACGCACACACACACACACACACTCATGCACACACACACACACACGGCAGCAGATATATGGCAACAAAGCTGTGGAAGAATTGACTGTGTAAATTCCTTGTTGAATGAAGTGAGCAGCAGCAGCAGCCCAGAGGCAGAGGTGATCCAGGCAGCTGCAGGAACCTTTTCCTGTTTCCTGTAATTCAGAGAGAGTTTTACGTATGTGGCTACACCTTGACACACGCGGCTTTAGCTTCGTTTTATATAACTCGATAACGCACGATAAATTCAGCTGCCAATAACTCAGCCTTGACTCTTCGGGATAAGTCTGGTCCGTATGTCTCCCTGTATCCTGAACGTCTGTTTTTTGTCTTAAGTGTAATACTTGCATTTGTGTTTGTTTTGTGCGCATGGCAAAGACATTCGCACTAAATTGGAAACACGCGACAATCGCATGTAGACATGTAGAGTTTTCTCCTAGTTGGAGCTACAACTACAGCAACTACATCACCATCTGGCTATTTCAAAGCGTGACGACTTCAACAGTGGCACCAGTCGGACTCTGTCATAGTCATATGAACCTGCCAATCAACACTTTAAAGGCTTAAACTGAACATGTTATCTGTGGGTGAAGAAAACTCGGGGTCAATCCAGATTTCCTGTTTTCCAAACAGAGAGGGCAGAGCAGAGATCTTTTCATTAACTCTTGGCAGGACAGTGGATTTAGAAGATTTGCTCAAATGTTGAACAAATTACGTGAACACAACAAAAGATAGATTCCATTGTTCCCCTCACATTTGAAAGAATACATGTTTACTAACCAGCGGCTCTTTGGTTTTGACCAGACTAACAATTTTGACTGAATCCTCGTCCTCGTCCAGGACGTTGTCAGGTACTGTTGGGAGAGTTGGCTCGAAGTCTCTCTGAGCGACGGCATCGTGGACAAACAGGAGACTCTGAGAGGGAGAGGGGAATACAAGGGGGTCAGATATGATTGTAACAGTGATTATCAGCTGTAAATGAGAGTCATCTGCTTTAATGTTTCTCACTTTGACTTATTTCTTAGTTGATCGGTTAGTTGGTAGGTTGGTTGGAGGTCTAGTCTATTGGTTGATTGGTTGGACGGTGGAATAGTTGGCTGCTTGACTGGTTTACTGAGTGGTTGGGTAGTTGGTTGGTAGATTAGTTGGTGGTTTGGTTTGAAGGTTGGTTGGTTGGTTGGTTGGTTGGTTGGTAGGTTGGTTGATTGCTTGATTGGAGGATTTATTAATTAGTTGGTTGGTTGGATAGTTGGTTGGAGGACGTGTTGAATGATTGATTTGTTGGTTGACTGGTCGGTTGGTTGAAAGACTAGTTGATTGATTGATTTATTGTTTGGTTTGTTAGTCAAGATAGATGGATGAATGGACGGATGCAAACATGGAGATCACAGTTTGCACCATGGGGTTCTGGGATGACCTGTTTTGGCTGGCGTCCATCTTAGGATGGTCTTTAGAATGTGGCTGTGATTCAGAGAACATTCCCAAATCACTGTGTCTGTTGATGTCTGACCTTTACCATTGTTAAGATGAACAGAGCTAAATGTAGTTTTAAAGTTTGCATAAGACATGGACTCTAACAATAACACAACCAGCCGTGTTGACTCATTTAACGTGACTCAGTTGAGAATGAAGTGTAAAAACATTCTGACAAGTTTGGCCTCCACTTACTCCACTGACTGAATCCAAATGTAACACTTCTCTAACAGTGTTGCCCGTGTCAACATGTGCCACACTTGATTTACAGTAGGTTGGGGGGGGGTTGGACTGCCAGCCTGTGCCACCTGAGAACCACCCCCCACATCACTGACAGACCGTCTGCCGGCAGTCGCTCTGGTTCAGCTCAAACATCAAACATTCCTTAAAGGGGAAGAAGAGCTCATTTTTCCACAGCAAGTGATTCTATGAGTCATAATTCATTCCCAGACGAGTCCTGTGCGTTTATTTCTGGGAAAGTTGGCAGTGTGAAAAAACAAAAACAAAAACAATACTCTGAACAAACACGGATCTATTACCGTGAGCCTACGCAGGCTTGTGATGATACCGAACAGGGAGAATTCGGTGGGATATGAAATAATAAGAAGAGGAGGGGAAACATCTGCTCATCGACTTAATTTTAACAATCATCCAATCTGTCTGTCAGTTAGTCTACTTGTTATCCCCGCGTCCATCGGCGGTTGCTCTGCTCAGAAGCTGCCAACACGTTAGCCGTAAGGTTTTTCATAAAATAAACATTACCGTGCCGAACATTATCCCTCGGTGTCTCTCGTAAATATGTGCGAGTTGCCACGTTGGGGCCAAGAACAAACAGGTCATCAAGACCAGTTAGTTTTCGTCTGACTTCAGCTCCTCATTAAGAATAGCCACAAACTCTGGAAAAGCGTGCGCACACATGCACGCATGCATGTGTGCGCCTCTGAAATATGACCGTCAGCAGGCCCGAGTCGTCCCGGCGTCCGCTTGAGCGAATACACCAATAAACATAATTAGAGAGCAGAAATGCTGTGAATGCCAGAGTGGTTTGTGGATGTCAGCACCTCACAGCCAACAGAACGATGGGGTGAAGGAGATTAAATTGAATGTACGCTTGGATTTATGTGTTGCTGCGAGTGCCCCATATAAGAGCCCGCGCTGCAAGTGTGTTGACTTGTTGCCTGAGCGGCTGCAGAGAAGGAGAGATGATGCGTGACTGCAGGAACATGAGGCTTCCAGTCTATAGTTCTACTGTCGAATAGACGTGTGACTCTCCTATTCATAAGTGCGTTTGTTTGACTGTTAATGATCCTTTCAGACTGTTGCTCGTGGGATGTGTCAATCATGGGATGTGTTTCACTGTGTGTGTGTGTGTGTGTGTGTGTGTTTGTGAGTGTTGTAAATGTGGACCATTTAGTGATTACTTGTGGCAAAGTTGTATCCTCACTTCAGGGGCCACAAACGGCCTAAGTTGAGCTCAGGTAAAGTTCAAATATGTTTTTACAATTGCAAAATCATCCCACGGGCCAGATTGCATCCTCCGTTGGGCCGTATATTTAGCGTTTTACATCCCACTTCTATTCATGAAAATGGAAATCATTTCACATAAATCCTGCACATTGCACCTTTATGATCCAGATGAACAAAGCCATGCCTCATGAGTGTGTTCAGTTTTAAAGGTTTAAATGTATTACACTCAATTATAGTGACGTCTATGCAATGTGTATATTGACTTTCCAGTCTATCCTGTGTCCAGTCCACTAATATGGATGAAGCAGATGAGTAAACACACCAGTCGGCCACCGGGGGTCGATTCAGGTGGTTTGGCTTCACTCGAGCAGAGCAATCATCAGCCCATTGTTACGCACAGTGTACACGTTGTTGCCGTGATGTAATTAAAGTGGACTTGGCGGACGAGGTTTTAGGTCAGTGTACACATGTGAGGCATGTGTGAGTGTGTTGACACATCACCTTAAAGTAGGGTGTGGAGAAGAGAGTGACCAGTTCTTTGACTTCGTCTCTCCAGCCTTGGTACATCAGCTCCTTCACCAACTACAGGCACAGAAAAAGAAGTTATTTACGGTTATAATGGTCTGATTGATTTTTTTTTTCTTCCGTTTTCAGAGCGACAAAAATCATTAGCGAAATCCGACTTTTCTCTGATTCCGACTGCCGCGCCACATCATCAGCACTGTCATTACTGTCAAACTGCTCCCTCATATGGTCCCAATTGCTCCCATCTTTGCTTTTCAATTGCTCCGTCTTGATTATTTGTCTGTTTCTCTGTTTTTGTGTCTTTTCGAGCCACTGTCGGGGGGGGGGGGGAACGGACTCGCTGGCGTTCAAGGCCAAACGACAGCTGCGGTGACAGCTAAAGCCGAGCAGCCTTGACCGGCAGCAGCAGCAGCAACAGCAGTGGCAGCAGCAAGTGGAGAGGCAGCAAGTGACTGTGTGCAGTCGCCTGTCTTGTCGAGCATATTACTGTAATGACTTCTACTGCTTCAAGATGTTGAGGCACGCTCCGGAGACACAATGCATGAAGGTCATTAGTTTCCACTGTGAGCAAACAGAAGCCTCTCTGAGGGGAAACAGACCCATGGTTTGGCCCTTCCAGTAGGTCCTGATGATTTAAGCCAGGCAGAGAGTGGCTGTCGGAGCGAATCTGAGGCAGAGGGAGTGAAGGGGAAGGGGGGAGAGACCGGGGGTTAGGGAGACGTATGGAAACATGGCAGGGATTACGGTTTGAACGCTATAAGGAGAAGATAAAGAAAAGTGAGTGATGAGGAAGGAGGCTGAACGCAGGTAATGATGGAAGATGGAAGACGGAGACGGAAGCGTGGGGCGTAAAAAGGGTGTAAAAGGGAACATTGTTGTTCTGAACGCGGTCCAGGAACGACAGAGGGGGAAATCGGGGAAAGCAAAGGTGGGAGGTGATGATGACGGAGGAGAAGAGGAAGGGGACTGGGCGAAAATAAAGGAATGATTGGTGGCCGAAGGGACTGAGGATGACTTGTGCATGAAATCCGAATCTGGTCTGCAGGGGAAATAGAGAGCTGTCCTGCTGTTTCTGAGCCACAGCTGCACTGGGAGTTACTCCATGTCACTTTGTCTTAAGTCTGAAATTAATTGTGTTCCTCCAGCATGAAACATTAGAGTACACACGAAATGGATTTAGCAGAGTCGCGCTCGCCACTGTCCACGGTGACCTAACTGCTGGCGCGCACACACAAACACACACACACACACACACACACACACTGATATCGGCTTTAAAACGCTGCCTCCTCAAGAGATAACATCTGAGCCGATGGAGTTTTTGGAGACAGCATTTCATAAATGGGTGCACATATGAGGGGAATGCGAGTTCCCCCGTTGCTTCTGTGCGACAGGGGGATTCAAACTGTCGTTGGAGGGCAAGCGCGTCTGTCCGTTCGGACGGGAGGGGCTTACGTCCGAGGCCAGACTCGCAGCGCTCTCCTGGACGGGGACGGGGCTCCGCTTCTCAAAACGTCTCAGCCGCTCGTGGATCTGTCAGATCAGGGAAGTATGATGAGAGTCTCTCTCTGCAGTGGAGAGAGAGGGGCCACATATACTGCAGCTTTGATTTCATCGCTAGCGGGAATGCAACCACTGAACACAACCACTGAGGGTCAAAAAAGTCAATGTTCCACACTGGGAAAATAAGATACTATGCTATGCGTTACTCTACGCAATGCTATACTTCACTATGCCATGGTACGGCGCTTTATTGTGGCGTATTGCATAATATGATTTGCCACTATACTATACTGTGCTATAATAGTATACCGTACTGTACTGTACTATACACTATACTATCCTATCCTATACTATACTATACCATACTGTAGTGTGCTAAACAATACTATACTATACTGTACCATACTGTACTGTACTACACACTGTACTATTCTATACTATACTATACTGTACTGTACGCTACTATACCATGCAATGCCATGCTATTGTATTCTATGCCATACAATGCTATACAATGTTATACTGAACTATACTATACTATACATACTATACTATACTACATATATACAATACATGGTGTGTTGTATACACAATACTAGTATACTATACTAGTATACAACACTACACTATACTAGTGTATATATTATACAATGCTATACTTCACTATACTTGACTATATTTCACTATAATATGCAATGTTATGCTGTGCAATGCCTTACGATGCAATACCCCACAATACACTCCAATGCAGAGTATGTGTATGTACTTGTACAGTCACATCACTGCATCATTGCATCATTTTCACCTTGAAGAGCAAGTGAAGCTTCTTCTCCATCAACATGCTGTGGAGGAACCTGTAGTCCTCCTCTCTGTCGGTGTGAGACTCTGTTCCGGACATCACTGATGAGAGCAGCCTGCACACGCCTGCAGGAGGAGGCACACACACACACACACACACACACACACACACACACACACACACACACACACACACACAAAACACATAAATGAGGCCTCCACCTGCTGCATCTGTATTTGATTTAAGGGTTGTGTTTTAAAGGTTATGAGGTGAAGTCAACAACTCAAAGAGAGAGGTCAGGGGTTCAATTGGGGGTGTGATGAAAAACCACTGCAGTGGGACAGTCCAGGTCTCGTGGGATTCTTAGTTCCAGAGACTACGGAACTTTTTTTTTCTCACAACAGAGATATGTTATACTTAAGGGCCAAGTATGGGAAGTGAGAGACAGACAGGTATAGCGCACCCAGATGATTCTATTTGTAAATCAAACCTGCAGTACCTCTGTGTTCTGTGCGACTCAGCATCCTCCTCTCTCTGAAAACAAATAACAAACAAACAATACATATTTCTTACTTTGTCTCAAGGAGAGAGAGAGAAAGTGAAACATAGTGGGGGAGAAAATAGATTTACTGGAAATAAAAAAAATAGTATGTGAGATATTACTGCCCCCTAATGTTCATATGAGACATTTCAACATCTTGGTATTTGAATGTTCCACCGTTCCATCATGTGCTGTGCTTTCTCTCTTTGCAGCATTCTTATAATCAATCATACTTGCATGGTATGATTTTAATCAGTTGATGTATTCATATAACTAAGCAATAAGAACAATTTAATTTTAAAAGCCCAATCAATGGAAATTAAATGCACATGTTCAATAATTTCACCTGTAAACAGATATTTTCCGTTTTCCCCTTATTCACATAATTATAATCATGCTGAGATTTGTTTTCCACCGAGCCGCTGATTGTTCCATTGTTGCTGTTACATTCTTTGAATACACGTGAAATAAGTGTGGAGTGGGGCCAGCATGGCCCTTCATCACAAATTTCAAGCAAAACCACAGAAAACCTCAGGTGCACTCACCAGACGCTGTCCTCTCCATCAGGCCCAGCTCAGGCAGCGCATGCAGCTTTAATGTCCGGAGAGAACGAGCTGCATTTGAACGTCCACTTGAGAAGAGAGGTTGTTTATCGTTCAACAGACCAGACTGTTACAGATTTAGTCGATACGTGTCGGGTCTGACCTAAATCAAGGCAGCAGGAGATCAATACCGCAATCACAGAGCAGATGTTAAAGTTAGCCTGGGATCAGCGGTGGGATGATTCAGGAATTCACTTTTCAGTAAATGTAATGCTGTACAAAATCTATTGTGTGATTAATATATAATTGAATTGAATTGAATTGAATTGAAATACTTTATTTAATCCCTTGGGAAATTCAGCGCCACAGATTCGCTCACATTAAACGATACACAATAAACATAAAACATAAAACATAAAACATAAAACATAGAGGTAGTCAAAGGACCCCTATATAAACCGGGGTAAAACTATTTTGCTAGACTCCTTCTCTCCGTCACTACAGCCAGAGAGTCTAGCTCCACTCCCACCACTTTGCTTGCCTTCCTGGCCAGCTTGTCCAGCCTGATTGATTCAAGTATGAAGAGGCAAATCTACCCATAGTGAAATACAATAAGATCGTATTGGATCATCGTTACAATGTGTTACTAATGTGTCACTAATGTTTATATTGCGGGGAAGTGGATTGAACTTGACCCCAATTAATTTATAGAAATGTAATCATTCTAATAAATATGGCTGTAATTTCTCTGACCTCAGTATTCTGTGCCGTGTGATAATGTGAAGAACTGTCCAGTACTAATTGGCTCACTGCCTTAGTGAGTTGGT
>JAFBJT010109586.1:11975-14475 GCA_016785325.1 Chascanopsetta lugubris
GGCCTCTGGAGTGACACCTCGGCCAACCTGACATGTTGTGTGGATGCTGCCACCGAGCCGTGTGGCCCCCACCCCCGGCTCTACCTGTGCCCCGCCTCTCTGCCTGTTTTGGGATGAACCAGGAAGTGGGAGGAGTCAGGCATCGATGCCTGATCCGCCCACGACCGAGCCTCAGAAGAAGAAAACCTATGGGCGACGTAGGATTATTGAAATGATATAATTCTGTCTTTAAAGGTCTGAAACTGATGTTTATAAGTGTATGATCACCTTGACTGATGAGCAAATCTAACTTAAGTCTGACTTAACTTAAAGATCACAAACAACAACAACAACAACAACAACAACAACAACAACCAGACCGTGGAGCTCAGTCTCAGACTTTCTTGGGCGAAAGCAGCCTGTGTTTTTTGTCCGAATGTTAACGGTCATTCACGTGCTAACGACCGCGTGCGTCAGGGCGCTATTCCGGAGTTAGCATTAGCATAAAATGGAGGTGACAAAACCTGTTGCAGGGTCACGTGTCCTCTCTCTGAATGCTGACTAAACCAGGTTCCTGGTGTGGGTTACATGATGTTAATGTTTTTTTTGTTTTTTTTGGATGTTCAACGTTAAAAGCGCTTTAGTGGCGCTAACACATTAGCTTTGTAGCGCGGCGCTGAGCAGATCCCTCGCTGTAACACGAGTTCCCGAAAACCGTCCGATAATGAGTGGGCTTCTCTTCCCGCCGGCAGACGAGGTTTATAAAAAGACTCGGGGCGGGGGGGGCAGACAGACAGACAGACGGACGGGCAGACAGACAGGTTCTGGGGAGGCATGCCGACTATGTGAGCTAGCAAAGCTTCGGCAGCGCTGCCACCGCCACCGAAACAGTCCACACAGAGCAAAGGCCTGCACCACGGGGGGCTGCGTTTCATCCAGGAGATTAAAACGATCAGCGTTGACGGTGACGGACAAAACGGAGACACGTGGAGGCGTTTACATGTGGAGGACTGACCCACCGTCTCTGTCCAATCAGAACGGTCCGCTTATCTGCAGAAACCCTCTCTACAAAATACAGGGGAGAAAACAATAAGGAGAAACATGGCGTCCTCTGCGTAGAGCATGCAGAGAGATTAGGTGCGGAACAGTGTTGCATTCTGGGAGGGAACATTAGCAAAATAATAAAAATAAAAAGACTGATGGTACTTGAGGTTAACTGCCCTTCGTTTTTTAACAACTTTAAAACAATATTTTTTTTTTACATTTTTTTTTTTATATTTGACTATTGCACAAGTTGCACTACAACACTTTTTAAATGTTTTCAAAGTTGAGTGGTTGCGGTTCTTGACAATACTAATAGTTATGAATATTTATGAATCATTAATTATTATTGTTTTTACGTTGCTATTAAGCTTGATAGAATGGAGCTAAGATTACACAACTATCAAATTGACATAAATGACAGAGTCTAAAGTAAAACATAGGATGGTATTTACAGTGTGTTTAAGTCTTATCTTATCTCACCTACAATCTTACTTCTCCCTTTGCGAGACGACACAGGACGAACAGGTTTTCGACGTCGCAGCTTCAGGTTACGTATGAATGTTTAATATGATACTTTATAGATAATCAATAAGCCTGTTGCCTCTGCGTTGTTTATCTCGTCTTATAAACGACTCATTACATTTATAACTCCGGGCTTCGCGCCTCCATATAAAGTGGAGCGGCGGCTGCTCTCCGACTAAATGTTGCTCTGGTAACACTCGGAGACCACCTGATGTGGACTCGTCAAAGAGTAATAACACGTAGAGACTCTGGACGGCGGCTGGACGGAGACGGTGGCTCAGCTAATGAAGCTGAGGTGGACAGGAAGTCGGCCGGACGGTGGGACACCGGGGGCTCAAGATGGTCAATCAGGAATTTCTGGTTTTGAGGTCACTTCAATTTCCAAATGGCACTATCTCCAAAACAGTGAAGTTGGTTTTACATTGGAATGATGACTCTTAAAGGCGCAGTGCGTAAAGTGTAGTCGGGATTGATGATTAGATCATCATGATTAGACATGTGTCATTTGTGCAGGCAGGAATAAAAGATTATATATGAATGATTAATAATAATTAATAACTCATTCATATTAGTATAAGCAGTCACATGAAGGTATGAATTGTTACTTTCATTACTCCCCTCATTATTATTTCATTCAATTCACAACAGTACTTCAACTTTTTGGTCCTAAAACAAAGTTAAAGATTTAAAGTTGTTGTTGTTTACAGGTTAACGTGCTTTGGATTTACCGGTCCCGCCCACTTCAGATCAAACCCCTCAACCACAATGAGTTTGACACCCTTGGTCTAAGTACATCTAGAATTTTAGAATTAGATTAGGGTCCATGTTAGGGTTAGGCAGTTAGCTTGGATGGTCAGGGTTGCATTATGACAATGAATGTCCTCACTAAGATAGAAATACAAACATGTGTGTGTGTGTGTGTGTGTGTGTGTGTGTGTCAAACAAGAGAGGGACA